>JAQFYU010002391.1:0-12033 GCA_034694905.1 Ceratophysella granulata
GATCGGTAATGATTGATCCGAAATCTATTTCACTTTATATTTTAATAAACAATAAGCGCTGACGCTGACAGTTTCAATTTAACTCATACATTCGTTTTGACATTCGGAGCTAGCGGCTGACTGCAGGGAAGTCTTTGATGCAGTTAATTTGATAGTATGTCTAGATCAAGAACATGTTTTGGGCTTGTTTTTGGTAACTGTACGATATTCGATTGCAGATCGAGAGTCGCAGGGTTCTAGTTCAAGAAAGAAGTGGAAAGAGGTGGAGGTGTTAAAATCAAATGCAGCTGCATTACTTGTAAACGTAAGTTAATATTTATTACAGATATTACTAGTTCACATTCAGCTACATCTTGTATGTTCAAATGTGGATATCTATGAACAGGGTATTTTGAATTAACACTTGGTTTTTGTGTCCCGCCCTGTGTGCGGCGGACACAGAAACCAAGCAAGTCATAGTTCCCTGCTTATGAAGGCGTCGAGTCGAATGTTGATACAAACATTCACTAGTAAATAGATGTTTGTACTTATATTGCTATTCTTTACTAGGTTAAGGGTGAAAGTTCGGACCTACTGAAAGGTGAACGCAGAATGGTGTTGCGAAGCTCTTTGAAGAAAGACCAGAGCCAAAGGGATTCGGTGCAAAATATAAACCCTTTTGAGAATGATTTGGTTCGTACGCAACTTCTTCCCTACAATCCCTGTGTGACGACACAATTGCTTCATAATCTGATGAATTCACAATCACAACTTTTGTTTGTTCCCACTACAGATCGTCGATCATCTCATGGGCTTTATGTCACCACCTGAAGTCGCTAAGAGTAGACTCGTGTCAAAGTTATGGAACAGAAATGCAATTCCGCATTTGAGAAGACGACATGTCGTGCATATTTACAATGACAGTTTTCCAGCTTTATGTGAGGATATGGAGCGTGCTACGGAATTACCGTACACGAGATATCACTTCGATGACTTCTACTTATTTGACCACAACCTATGGATAAATTTCTTCAGGAATTTTGGTCATCAGTTGAAGACTCTATTGTTGTCAGATACATTTAGCCCGAGCACGCTTGAGGACGAGACGGAATTAGAATCAAAAGAGAAGTTACGGATCGTACTCTTAACAGCCGATAATCTGGTTTCTCTGACCTGTAATGAGATAAAGCACGGCGTCTTTGAACGACAGTTTCTTCTGACTCCGGATGAATTAGCGACGCATCGACTTCCTTGGGTTCAATATTTCGCAGCCGACGTCGGAGGGTATTTCTACAGTCGGGAGTTCTGGGAGGGATTGGTCCAGATTCTACCAGGAGTCAAAATGTTGGAAACCGGTGACTGGATGGACATTTCTGAGGATGTCTGGACTCCATTTCAAAAGTTAAGTCTGGAGGGACTTACTGTTACAAAATTGAGTCAGACTAACCTAAGTGGTTTCAAGGAGTTTTTGGATACTCAGAGCCAAACGTTAAAACAACTCAAAATGACTCAAAATTGTCACACGAAGTTAGGTCGACTTAACCTACCGGTCATGAGCAAGCTCACTAAATTCGAATTCAAGGGATGCCCACATAAGAGCAACGTTGACTTCCTGTTCAATGTCATATATCCGTATCAAGTTCCAAATCTGAAGACCATCAGAATTTGTCTGGATTGTGCCGAAGTTGGCCTGGCAAACAAATGTTTTCCATCTGTGGAGGAGTTAATTATTGACGAGACGGAATTTAATGCAGGTCATGCCATGACCCTTGCCAATCTGGGATTCACCTTCCCGAAATTGAAGAAGTTAATCAGCAAGTACACGTTTCTAAAGTATGATGCTATCGGAGCTATCTTCTCAAACTTTCACAATCTAGAAGAACTTGAGCTGAGGATCTTCGAGAGTCACGTGGACAGAGAAATCAACAGCGTTCTCCATGGGTATCCCGAAGATCAAGAGGGCTTGGGTCAGTCCAGTAGTTCATTTGAGGAACTTGTCAAAAGTCCACCGCCTCAAAATTCTCTTCCGGAAATGAAAAGTAAGTCTGATTTGAATCCGAATTTCAAATGGACTAATACACAACACAAAATCTTCTACTTATTTGATATGCATTTATTTCTTATATGAATTTGAGCTTAATTAATATAATTCTAACGTCTGAACTTTTGGAGTGTTTCTGTTTCTAATATTTCCAGAACTGAAGAAACTGGTGTTACATTTCAACACAGAAGGTGCCGATTTCGACTTTCTCATCGATAGAACTGGTGTTGAGCTAGGGTTTTTGAAATTAAGACCCTTAATCCAGCTGAGTTTATGCGGATCCTTTTCAGTAAGAATACATCTGCAGTGTACTCATTTGTAAATAATGGTCGTTAATTATATACATTTGGTATATTTAATATCACTTTCGTATACTTGTCTGATTTAGATCTCAGAGGAACTCGTAAATATACTGGCGGAGTACCATTCCGAAGTAATAATCACACTGGGAGAAGACACAATCCCCAGATTCTATGGTATTGCGAGCAGAGCAGTGAAATCCGACTCGGTTGAGGAGAAAGAGGCATGATTTCTGACTTTATATTTGGGGGACGTGGACACAAAACGTCCTTCTCGGTAAGGAGACTGATTCAATGTTTTCCTAAATATCTAAAGCAGTAAGTCAAACAAATGTTCATCTAGCATCCTCTGCTTCTAATACAACAGGGATTATGTGTTAAATCCCTATTATTTTGTAATTAATCGTTGACTGAACCTCAATCACTTTAACTGAATCACTTTAGTATTACTTAATACGTATAAGCTTTACAAACTTCACCTCAGTCACACTAACAATTCACAAGCATCACAACAACAAAGTTCTTTTGTCTTACATATTTATCGACTATAATTACAGTGTTGTTGCTTATTCCAGTCAACGCTCCTTGCTGAGTTTTATATATTTATTGGCCTTTTGCCGTATTTATTTTCCTAAAGAATTTTCTTAAAATGTATGCAATTTAATTACTAAAAAGAAGCAAGGTTGTGACTCAAACACCTATTTGTGTATATAGATATTTAGATAGGGATTAGGTCGAACCGGGACCATAGGCCTTGCGTGTCTATTTCTAAGATGGTAGTTAGTGGTCATTGACGACCAATAATCTGCATACGGAGATGCTAGATAGTAAGTTCCTGATGATCCCCGTTATTTAAAAAAAAATCTTAATTTTATCTGAACCCTTGTGGGATGTGGTAATGATACTAGTGCTATGTACTATAATTTAAGCTGTATTATACAACTGTTTGATAGGAAGAACAAAAAGTGCTTGCTTAAACATCAAATAGTATTTTCTCGCCTTTCGGCTCTAAGAATGTAAACCTAGACGACTAAATTTTTAGTGAAGTGGGAACCTTAAGATTTGTACCGGTTAATTTACGTGAGGAACAAAAATGTTGGCTGTCCTTCTGGCTCCAAAAGGATGCGCAATGTAAAACAGTGATCTAGAGAAATGTAATCCTAAAATTTGTGTTATACAGGTACATTACATTTTACATTTTAAAAAAAACATTTATATTTTGCCTTGCCGGATCTAAAGATGTTTCATAAAATATAATTCAGCACTTTTAAGCTTCTACTAATTATATCAATGTATTTGATACAAAAAACCTGCTTGCATGAGCAACAAATAGTATTTTCTCGATTTTCTGGCTCTTAGTATGTTCACTATTCAATGTTTAACTTGAGGACTTAAGTTTTAGAAAAGTGTTAAATTAAAGATATGTACAGTTTAATTTACTCCAGGAATAATAAAAATATGGCTGTCCTTACGTTTCTAGAATGATACTGGATGTAAAATTTAAGGACTTACATTGATTTAGAGAAATGTAAGATTTAAGACTTGAGTTATGCAGATTGAATTAAATTAGCTGAAAAATATTTTATTTTGCCATTCCGGATATAAAGGATGCTCCATAAAAAAATCAAGGTCTCCCTTAATTAAGGATACCGTAACATAAATTTTAGAATTCAGGTCAAGTTAAGGATATAATTATAGCCGTTATCCTAAGTAAGTACCGTGTAGCACAAGGATACATTCTTGTAAATGAAAATTTTAATTGTTAGCCAATTAAACACATGGCCAAATGGAGATAAATTACTCAATAAAAGAAGCACTAAAATAAGGTTATAGATATATTTGCTTCCTTTTTTTTATGTTGCGGTGTTTACGTTGCGAATTTCAAGTTGCGGTTTTACATGTGGCGGCTTTTATGAACTTGGCCCTACAATCTGCAATTAGCAATACAAAATACAACATTATGCGAATGCGAGCGAAGAAACTGCGTCTCTTGAAGGAAATGGCTTCATTTCCTTTTGTTGCACTCAAAATGTGCAAACGCCGCTTTTTCGCACCATAAGGTTCTCCGCATTATTGAATCGTGGATGTGCATTGCATGTGCCTTGTCTTGTGTGTGCGATCTCGTCCGTCGGAGAAGCAGACGGAGCAAGGTAAATCATGCTCTGTGCTGTTGTGTGTGTAGGAGTAGCAGGCATCAGCAGCTAAGCTGTCGTCGCGCCTGCCTGACTTCACGTTTACAAGTCGAAGTTGGCCGAGCAGCAGATAATACAAGTAGGCCCATTAAAACTTTCAAGCTCCAGTTGCATCCATGCATCAGTCTTTTCAGAATCCCTTTATGCATAAGCTTGCGATATATATATAATTGTTTAAAATTAATATGTTTAGAGTCATATTTTGGCTAAGATTTACATGGTTTTGTGTAGGTTAGTCAGTCTATTGGCGCAACAGATACATGCTAATTCTTGTTTTAATCAATATCAATTTGTCTGTATGTACACGATTCCTTGGTACTTACCAATTGACCATACCTTGAATTTACCTGGCATTTCTAAGACATGATGCTGCGACGCCGCGACGCTGTCCACGAAGTTCCTGTGGTAACACCATCTGGATCTAAATTGAAGAAGCACTTTACCTTTGGATTGCTGCTGCTACTTATAGTGCCGCGCCTAAAAATAAACATGGGAATTGTGTGATCAGAAATTCGACGGCAAGGAATTCGAAGGAGGCTATCCCTATCCCTATACGGCATGTGATATGTGACACGACACACGACATTATACGTTTGTTAATCATTAATTATGGTACGGTGCCTATGTTCTAAGTATGGCACGGTACTCTATTCTGTTCATTATAATTCATTCCCCGCCCCGTTGTTTTCAGCGGAGCCAACTTGTAAACCGTGCTGGTTACGAATTACAAAAGTTCGTACTTCAGAGTACCCTCAGTAACAGTACTGTTTTATGGTACTGTTATTGTTCAATAATTACAACTAAAGATATTAATTCCTTGGAGTTTACCATACAACACCTACTATACACCGTAGTAGTAGTAGTAGTGTTGTCGACGTCCTATTTCAGCTTTGCCATTTGCATCTGTTGTCTTGAAATGTAGAAGAGATGACAGTTGACGTTTGAAGGCATTCATTCGTCACTCGCGACGTCGACTTCAAGTTGCAAGTTCTAATTATTATGTCAAGTTTTATGCCTGTAGTATGGCCCAGTTTCCATCTCGATGACGTCGTCGTGAGGAAGACGGATTTTCCCAGAATTCCGAACAGTCCAGTTCCAGTTAATCAACTATAAACTAATTCAGTCGCTTTTGTACGACGGGGAAAATGAGCTAAGCTAACCTTGAAGATTCTCCATTTGCTGAAGCTAGGAGAAGGTATGTTCTTCATCTATTGATGAAAATACAAAAAATATTTTACATAATTTGTTCATTTGCTGCCTTGAATACCGAGCTTTGATTGTCAATTGATACAATATTTTTACTGTCTTATGTTTTAGGTTCAGAAATGGTACACAAGTGTTGTGTCTCAGTCTGTGGCATGAGTGTTCGGATCCCGGGTGCAAAGGGTCTTTCGTATCACACATTTCCGGCAAAGGAACCGAACCGAGAGAAATGGATTCAAGCCATTCTGCAGCATGTGGACAAGCCGGAGTCTTTCCGGGTTGTTCAGGGCTACACTCGAGTATGTTCCAGACATTTCAAGAAGAAAGACTATTCTATGGACTCAAGAAAGAGAGCTCGACTGAGCGCAAGTAAGACGTTGTTCGACAATATTTTTAAGAAAAAGTATCGCGGAAATGCTACGGTTTTGGCTACTGGGCCGGTAGTATAGTAAATATTGTTACTCGTTTTCCACTAAAGCCTAGAAATAATTTTTTGCTTACAGATGCCGTACCTACTGTTTTCCCGGGAAAGAATTCTCCAATTTTGCCACCGACTAAGTCATCGACGAGTACCAAATTTAGAGAAAGTAGTTCCAGAAGTACTGTGCAATCCATGGATCCAGGGAATGCAAGTCTGGAATTTTCACAAGACGAGCTGGGCAATCTCACTATTGAAACAAATGGCTGTCTCTCATCTCACACGTTTGAGTCTGTTGAGATGTCGCGCGATCATTTGGTACTCACTTTGTCAGAAGAAGAAACTGGCTCATCTTCCAAATTCTCGAGCCAAGAATCACTTCAGATTCCTCCAGAACCTTACGAGCGAGAAAACGGGAAAATACGGAAACGTAGAAAAAATCGAAATGAGTTGACACGGCCGGCAAGTGGTCCGAAGAAAAGATCCTCTTCATCAACTTCAGATGATCTAAGCGTAAATGTTGTTGGTGATGCCTTAGCAGAAATTAATTTGTCAACTCTCATCTCCGTTTCATCCTCCTCGGATTTGCAGAAGGAATTGGAAAATATTTTAAACGAACAAGTTTTAAATGACTCCAAGTCCTCCGACTCCTCTTGCCCTACGCTATCTCATCGTAAGCCAGCCCAAGGGCCTAGGTTGACACCAGTATCGTTCCATGAAATGCCGACGTATCTGGACAATGCACAGCGGACTGAACCAGCGCAAATTAAGCCTGCAGAGATTGAACAAGATCTGTTACAGAGCATTCAAGCTGTAAACTTAAATTCTGGAGAGCCCAATTCCCTTCAGACAACCATATTTGTCTCATCAAACGGTGCAAACCCAACATCAATCAATCATCAGGCTGATACTAGTTCTTCCTACTCAGCAACCTCAATGCCAATTCATGAAGTGGAACCAATTCTACCGAATGAAATCCAGGACATGTATGCAGATTTGGTGAACGGAGGAGCGAGTCTATCCCTAGAAGACTCTGGTCTTGCCATTTTTGACAATCAGGATTTGATAGAAGCTCTCCAGAGTGCTTCGGAGGGTTTGGAATTGACCACTGACATCGACCAACTTGCACGGGACCTCAATGCCTCCCTGTTGGACGGCGGTGCCTTAAGCTCCATTCTCGATCTGGATGGAATACGCATTTCAGACATCGACAATAATTCCCTTCATTCATCTTTCGACTTTGGAAGAGATCTCATGTTATCGAATTTCCAGGAAATTTCGGACTGCGTCACAGCTACAAATTCTGAATCCACAGTAAATCATAGCACACAGAGATCCGATAATTCTAAAGTTGCGCCAAGTTCAAATACAGCTATTCTGAAAGGTAATACATTCATTGAATTTTTATGACTGTAAAATTCAATTAATTCGAACAGAATCAATTGAACAGTTGATAATTTGAAGGTCACCTGCCACGCGTTAAACTTTGTTCAACAAAATATATGTCCTTCTGCATTTGCAGCGAGCAACTAGAACTAATCTATAAAAGTTACTGCTAGCTTAGCTTATCCTGGTCAATTTGAACACGACACACTGGGACTGGGATCGTCCTCTGACCTCATTTACTCATTTCAACTTTTACAAAGGAATTTCGTTAAATCGATTGGAGGAAAGAGATATGTTCCTAAAACTTGAAGAGGCCTGAGGTGTTCCATCAGGGTTTATTGAGCTACATCTAATCCACATTTATCTACTTTTCAGTTGAGAGGATCATACCAGAAGTTCCGGTTGTTATCAAGGAAGAACTAAATTCATCCTCTGAAAGTGATATCAAGTTCTTCAAAAGCCCAAAGCTTGAATCTAAATCAGAAGCAAGTTCTCCGGAACGAAGCGGGAAGAAGCCATCGAAGAAAGAGAAAGGAATGGGTAGTTTCTCAGTTGAAAGATTCGGTGATTCAGACAAGGACATCGAATATTACACTGGGTTCGCCACCTTCGCACAATTTGAAGTCTTCTACCGCTCCCTGGATAGTTATGTCGAGAATCTCAAAGTGACGGACATGATGCATGGAGTTGCTAATCTTATACAAGTCCCCCTTCCGTCTCAGCAGGAAACAGCCGGTTTGGGACCCCTGGAATCAATTGAAACACCAACTGAAGACAAGGTCCAAGTTCCTGTTCAAGAAGAACAAAAACGTCGTCTTAGTCAAGGAAGATCAATGACCAGAATTGACGAGCTCTTCATGACCATCATTCGTCTCAAGCGGAAGATCCCAGAGAAAGTTCTTGGTCACATGTTCTGCATCTCTCAGCCCACAGTATCTCGTATCATTCGAGCATGGACAATGTTGTTATCTCGCGTTTTGGAATTACTTCCAGTTGAAAAGGGAACAACTCGGAGATCAAGTTCATCACCTGCAAGTTCTTCATCACACGAAACTGTTGGAGACAGTAGTGTCTTGGGAATTCCTCGATCGTTTCGGCAATTATTTCATAGTGAATTAGCGCAAAGTATCATTGGTAGTGGAACCATAAATTCTAGAAAAACGAGCAGCTCCACATCTTGTCCAAATGTGTCACGCTCTAAAAGGCCGAAGAAAGAAAAAATCATCATCAATGTCACAGAAGAAATTAGTTCCAGGTCTTCGCCTTTAGCTTTGAGTCTAAACCCAGAACCTTCAACGTCTGCTACTGGAGCATCAGCAAGCCTTAATCAGAGTTCTGCACAAACAATTGTTCCAGCTACGGCAGCTTGTCCAGAGGCTACGGTTTCAAGCAGCAGCAAAACTCAAGAACTATGAATTGTAAATCAACTGTACAAATACGATTGAAAAAAGGTAAGTTAAGATATATCGCAGCTCGTCAACTATTTCATTGACCAGTTAGTTAGCTACCCACTTAACAAGTAACACGTCCTGTATCCTGTATTTTTGTTAGTTGACGTCACTTGTTCAACTCTGTAGTACTTACCCAACTTAGCCCCTATTTTACCTCTTGACCTTAAAACATTCAAATATTGATCTTAGTATTTTGAATACGTAGATTAGTACTAATAACTCGTCTATTGTACAGAAAAGTGTGTTCCAAAGAACTACGAATAAAATTGTAAATACTTACATATAATTTAGAATAGCATAACGATTCTAGGCTTTACATTGCCACGAACAGCTTTTCCTACCCTCACTACTACAATAATACAACATATACAATGAATCTAGGGAGTTCTTCCCTTATTATGCTGAGAATTTCAGGCTATAATGCTATTAGAACGTTTATTTATCTAGTAATATCGATGTACAACTAGCAGATAGGATTTTAAGCGGCATACATAATTTAATGTAGTAGCCTTATTCGAGTAGTAGTGGCTGTTATTGCTGTAGTAATTTGAGGTTGTCTTTTTTCTATCGATCTTGATAATGTATACATATATATTGTAAGTACTTAAGTAGTGATAAATCGTTTGTAAACTGAAAAAAGATTCGAGATTTAGCCGATATTACATACCCACATTCAATCAAAACCTCACCCGAACCTATGCGGTTGTTTGTTGTTTATTACCATGTAACTTTTAATTTTCTCCATAGGTTGTTACCGGGTGTGGTGGGTTATTGGTTACTCTTTTCCTTATTTTTACTTATTACTCTTGAATTCAACCGAGCTCCCGCATCACACTATGTATTTCAAACAAAAACGAAAGATTTTTAAGTCGTAAAATAGAATAAAAGTTACTTACTTCAAAACCCAACCACGATGTTTAAAACCTTGAATTATTAAATTGAATAATGAGCAAAGCAAGATCTTCAATTATATATTGATCATTATTTTCAAGAATTAACTAGAAATTGTAACTGCCTTCATGAACTCATAAATCAGCTACAATATCCAATACCCTTGTTCAGAACATTTATTTGAAGGATTCGTATAATTATATATTTTCTTTATGAAGCTCTAGTACTAGAAATGTAGATTCCCGGTGAAACTGAAAAAGCTCCCCCTGAAAAATCTTCAAATTCGTGTCGTTCAAGGACACGAATTTGAAGATTTTTCAGTAATTTGGCTGCAACCTCAGAAGGGATATAGAAAATAGATTAGCGTTTCTGAAGGAAAATCAGCCATGAACCACTCATTAGTATCCATTTATAACCAAATCTTTAGATTTGCCTTAGATTTGATTTTAGATACCACCGCCGCACCGAATTAAACTAGTGTTTCTATAATCGCATTATAATATAAAATAATCCCATATTTGTTAGTGTTAAGTTCTTCGAATACACTAGCCACATGTTCTGGGTTCTGGAAATGAGCCAAATAACCAAAAATAGAAAACTATCAAACTTGATAGAAGTTTTGTGACATAATAAGAAGCATATCAATCAAGTCAAGGTCAAAACTCCTGTCTTTTATTTGGATTATCGTTATTCATCAACAAAATATCGGACCTGGTTCTGGTTATGGAATAAATGCATAGAACACCAGGGAAAAACAGAAACCTGGCATCTGGCATCATCCCCAATCACCACCACGATACCTCACGATACCTGATTGACGATACCTCACCTGATTCTGCACAATAACATAAGACATAACCAAGCAAAGCATCATCATCCCCTTCTTGCATCGATTCGCCTAACAATAATAAACGCCGTGTGAGCACCTTGAAGACATAATTCAAAATCTACAGAAAATATCCTTGTTTATTTCTGTACCATCACCCATCCCATCACACAAGACTCGCTCGTGCCATCATCATATGCGTTGTGGCTGTCTGATGATATGATGGTGACGACGGTATGGTATGATATGACTCGACTCGCTCCCCCTTTCAGTATTTACATTGAAATAGTAGGTTTTACTTCCTTTTTAGGAGTCATGCATGCAAGCATGATGGCTTGGGAATTTGTGCAAAGAACGAAGGAGGAAGACATAAAGGAGTAAAGACAGACTAGACGAAGAAGGCGACGACGACTGACTGAGTCTTTTGTATATGTTTTTGTGGAGCTCTTGCTCAGCTTTGAATATCCGACGAAACGGAATAGGCATACGCATAGGCTGTCTCTGTAGTCAGTAGATCGAGGTAATTAGAGGATGATGGTTCGTGTTGTTGAGGACAGATACATAATTTCGAAGACGTTGTTGCATTGGGGCAGGTCTGTTCCATCTATGTACTACTGCACTGCACACACAAATACTTGAGAGTCAACCCTCATAACAAGGAAGGATGCACTCAATAACTCCTAACTAATGACACTAGTTCAGAACATACACATCTCGTGCATTTTTGAGTTCAGAAATCGGTGATAGTTCCTGCGTCCTGTCATCTGTCAGTGTGTGTCAACCTGATTCCCGCTTTCTTAGTGATCACAACATTCAAGATATGACAGAAAGAGAACATCACGTCAAAAGTTTGTGCTAATTTAAAAAATCAAAACAGTTAAAGGATTTGTTTATTGTTCTTTTCCTCCCTGTGCCTGTCACATGTCCTGTGCTACATATTATACATATTGTTAATTAATAGGTTGATGTTTCATAAGATGTAAGAGAAAGGAGGATTAAGTTGTGACATTGGATTCCGTAACTTACTGCACACGTCCACACAAATTCCAGATCAAGACGCAAATATTTGCTATTATTACATACGTATTTCTACGAACTACGTTACCGACCGGAAGTGGACGAGCTCATGCGTCTCAGCCAATGATGGTAGTGAAGCGAGCCTAAGCAAATTAATATTTCCAACGTTCGTCATAACTTTAGTTCCGCTGAACATTCTTCCAGTTTCCTTTGACTCAATATCTGCTGAAGTGACGAAAAAAAGGCTCTTGTCACGCTGTCTCTGAGGGAATTTTATCAACTGACTCACCCAGTAAGTTGTCATTATCATACAATCAAATTGTGCAAGTC
>JAQFYU010002392.1:0-12031 GCA_034694905.1 Ceratophysella granulata
CTATCGAGGGATTACAGACTAAGGACCCCAAATATGTGAGCAGTGCAAGGCGCACGGTGCTTGGTGCGTGCGGTCAGCGGTTAAGTAGTGTAAACTCTAGTACAAAGCCTGCAACTTCTTAGTAAGTACTTAAACGTCGCATAATTATTGTAAATGGACATTATATTCATTTATATTCATTGTGATTTCATCTTGTATTTATCAACAGCGTACTCTTCGTCGGAGAATTCTGGAATGGATTTCGGAGATCCAGTATTTGTTCCAAAACGTAACAATAGATTCGATACCTCTAATCCGGTAGCAGGGTATCACAAATTCCCACGTTATGAAGGAGGAGGATATGCCTCTCGTGGTACTGGTAACCATCCTCGATCATTTAACAGTCGTCCACATCTTCCCTATCAATCGAATGGAATTGGTGGTCAGTACAACAACGGCGGCTACTTCCCGCGTGGTTCCAGTCAAATTGATACTCACCAAAATGGTGGGTACCAGAATCCACGACATCAATACTATCAGACTCAAACCCAATTTGAAAATCCAAGATATCCCCATTCACAACGCAACCGATTTGAGAATCCAAGGTACCCCAACTCGCAACATCGTTCACCGGGAAATCCACGGTTCCGTTTCAATACAAATGGAGGACCTCGACCTCAGTCACAAAGTTTACCGAATTTCCGTGGGAATATGCGACACCCGCGTGGGCGATTCATTCCAAACGGGTCCAGTAAGTGACGATTTATCCTAGTTGTAATGCAATATAAAATAAGTGTCAATGCATTGTTCAGTGCTCCCGCTGTCCACACACCATGCGCATTCAATCAATGATTAAATATCAAATCCTTGTCATAACAGTGGGAAGCAGAGGTGGCTGCGGGTCATCAAAGTCGAATTTCAAGCCCGGCTTTTCTCAAGAAAGAAGTGAGTTCTACTGTGACACTTGTGACAAGAGCTGCGTGGATCAGATTTCCTTCGATGAACACAAAGCAGAACACATGGTTTGCAAGTAAGTCAAACGTCAAACTAATACTTTTGGTTCCTAGACAATGAAGTTTCCTAAATTCGAATGCAATAACACCGTATTTTTCAAAAAGGCTTGATGGTTGTACGTTCACGGCTCAACCCAAAGTGGTGCTCAAGCACATCCAGATGCAGCATTCCACTAATCTCTTCTTCCGTGTCAAAGGCTTTGACTCACCTGAAGCAGTAACCAAATGGAGACAGGATCGTAAGGAGAACTTCCCTACCCCTGAAAATATAGCCAAGAAGCGTGCCACCAACGAGGAAATGCAATTACGAGGAGAACGAATTACAGGAACAAAGAAAAAGTCATCAATGCCTGTCTTCAGATATCCGATCGACCACGCTCTAGAAAAGCTACGAAAACAGGAAATAATCAACAACCGAATTTCAAATACTTTCACCGTATCCGCTGCCCTCATTCGGAATCAGAAGGCCAACAAATCCGAAGTTGTACTTCTCGAAAACTACTATTCACTAGTAGAAATTAATGACAAGGGGAAGCTTGTAGGAAAGAAATTAGCATTATGGAAACTCGGTGGGACTCCTGATGAGGCTGATGAGGACACTGACGTTGAAGGATGCAATGGCTGCAACGGAGACTCCCTTGATCCATTTGATATAAGTGACGATGAAGTGAATTCTGAATTTGATGGAGCGGAGGAGGCTGATCCTGGCCTTCCCGAATTCGACACTGACCCTAACGACATCCAGTTACCCGGCGTTTCAGTTCAATGTCAAGCCAACGATCAGAATATCACGGTCAGTTCAGCAGAAAAAGCAACTGATTCGAAATCAGGTGGTCTGTTGGGGCTCGTTTCGTATAGTTCTGACTCAGACTCGGAATTAGAAGGTAATTTAAAATTGAAACTGTGTCAAACAAAATAATATAATGCTCCGAGTTTCAGTCATGTTTCGTGATTTGTTTTAGACGGAGAAGTGACAGAGGATGACAGTTCAGATTCCGAAATAGAATTGCCCATGGAAGTAGAAGAATTGGCTGAGAATGGAGCTGCCGGTCTGGACGACAGTTCTGATTCTGATGAAGCTGACCTTCCGTTGGAATTACCAATCAACAAGTCACATTCTGATTCAGACTCGGAAGATGCAGATCCTCCCGAGGAAATTCCAATATGCAAGCGACCATCAATCCCTGCTCCGTCTAGTCCATCGACTGTCTTTGATCATGGAGATAATTTACATAAAGCATCTTCTTCGGAAGAACCTGAGAAGCCCAAGAGCCTAGCTTTGCAACGCGTTGCTAAACCTCCACGGAAGAAACTGGCACGACGGGCGACGTCTTCCCGGACCGCTACAGCCGTGGCCGAAAAGCCACCAACGCTGCTCAGAAGGGTAATCCCTAATTTTACCCCACACAAACCTCGTGTACGTGTGTGTTTGAAATTGTTTGCAAAGCTAGATTTCTATAATTTTCTTTTGTATTTCAGTTACTCCATGATGAGATCTGTCGAGAACGGAATTACATTCTTCAAACCTGTCGCTATATCGTCGAGAATAATTTTTTTGACAAATCAAAGCTCTCAACAGCTCAAGTCGAAGTCGAAGGTCAGTCGACATGTTTACCTCCAGAGGACGATTCATAAGTAATTTTGACTTTTTCACAGTTTTATTTAGTTTTTTTTACCTTTCTTGTATGACACTTTCTGTGTAACAATACATCAACATTTTGATTTTTGTGAGTCGTATGCGTCGAACGAACTGTAGTATATTGTGCGAGTACTCAGCTCACATGTATTAAAGCTTTCTCGAGTAGTTGATGAATGAAGTGTCGGATCCGTCTTTTAAAAATATAAATAATTCACAAATCAAAAATTGGAAAATATCCAAATTTACGTCCAATGTCCATGAATGAATGCCAGATTCTACACACGATCTCATTCGCGAATATTGGACGAAGCAGTATTAAGTCTGCAGCAGATATTCCTACTATTTACTAGACAGTGTTGTCAACGATAAACTTTGTTTTCATTCTAAGTTCTCCTAAAACACTCATAAACTAAGTACCTGCTATTGTTGACATCAAATAATATGTCAGATTTTCAAAGAGTTGAGGGCCAGAATTTGGATAAATGTAAGTATTTCTTCTCAAGATACCACGTACTATTAATTAACGCCAACTTTTTTCATTTTTACAGCGTCTACTTTTGCCATTTTCAGCACCTACTTTTTATTTATTTTAGCGACAACATTTTTCACTTTTAGCGCCTGCGTGTATTTCATCTCACTAAACCACGTACGATTATTTTAGCCCCAACTTTTTCCATTCTCAGCGTCAACTTTTTACATTTTTAGCGCCAACCTCTTGCATTTGTAGCGCCAATGTTTTGCTTTTTAACGCTAATTTTTTGCATTTTACCGAGTAATAGGTTGAAGAAATTCTTTTTTAAATATAACCAAGCAAATTGTACGTAACAGTATTTTGTTTGAAATCTGAATTTCATTCTTCAGGAGCATGTGCATAGTTCCGAATGTAGCAAACATGATTTAAAACAGAATTTCGAATTAAAACGTTCAGTTTAGTAGTTGGGCACAATGGTAACGTTAGTAACTCAACGGAAGTGATTCTCCTTCATCCCCGATTTCAATGCTTATTTTCCGCTTCCTCCAGAACGGGAACTTCGTCCTCCGTCACCATTTCCGCCAACTTCCTTAGGTTTCTTGGCCGCTTCATGCTGTGCCAACCATTTGGTCCGAACTGTCACGTACATGTGTTGCAATGGGATCTGAGGTGCATCTTCAAGAGGAATGTTCATGAAAGCTGGAAGAATCAATTAAAAAAGTTGAAATTATGTAAATCCCATGTGTGTTTCGAATCCTTACTTTGCAACAGAGGTTCTTGCTCAACAAAATTGACAATGGCGACGACGATAGCCTCCTTCATTGCTGGTGTCATTACTGCAACAGTAGATAAACAATAAATGACACGAAACGACTTGTTGTGTTCAGAATTCAATTTTAATTGAGTCACTTCGCCGAGCGAGACACATGGTGAGTCCCTGCAAGATGTTGAAAAGGTCCGTCCGGTTTTTAATGAGTGCCAGGATGTTGAACGGGATTTCGATGATCGCAATTTCAATCTCGTTGCATGGACGTCCTTTGTGTAGTTCAAGCAGGCCCTGAAACGCCTGTCGAATCTTTAAAAAAAATCAAATGTGAAACTTAGAAATTATTATTTTTAAATAATAAGTTTACATGGTCAAGAAGTTTCTGAATATCTTCTTCCAGGGCCGGATTCTCAGGTTTTTCTGGAGAAGGTGCCATTTCGAATGGAAAATGTTTCACGTAGGAATTTGGAATTTATCGAACTAAAATTTAGATGGAGCTGACGCTGACGGAGAGCAACCTTCTAGAAACCTATGTCAACTGATTTGATCCGTGTTCATATTTCGATAGATCAAAGCGTTTGTTTACTTCAATTTCTATATTTTGTGTATAGGTACTCTGCAGTCGTCAAAGAAATAAATAACAATTAAAAAATTATAATCCAAATCCACAGGAACTAAGCATCTTAGCTTAACTGAAGTGAGGCCGAGATTTGCATAAGAAACAGCGGGGTTGGATAACGCAGCTTTTGGCAACGTGGTTTATGCTTTAAGCTGACACATCTTAAGTACTGGGGAAAAAATCCAAAAATTGTCTGATGGTAAAACATATTTACCCAGATCTTAATTCGGTTTAACCGTAACTGATGAAATGTATGCAAAAATTGAAGTAGTCGAGACTCGAGACACGCCACAACTTTGGTTTGAAACTGGATAATTTAATTGGCCACAAACATAGATTTGGAAAGTTTCAATTTAGAACGGCGGTTAAACATTAAGATAACGCCTGTGTGGTGCAAAAATGCCAATACTCAATAGAAGTGACCTTCATCCCCGATCTCGACTCTTCTTCCCAGATGATCGACGGCCCTTGGAACTTCGACTCTTCGTCTGTCGTCGGCTGCTCTTGTCATTTCCACCAGATCGACGGTTTCGTCGTGGACTTGTTGATCTCCGTCGTGAGCTCCCTGATCTGGACCGGCTGCGTCTGCCACGTCCACTACTCGAACCACCACCGCCTCGTGAGCTCCGAGCTGATTCGCTTCGTCGCTTCCGCGAAGTCTCAGTGCTGGATCCGCGTCGTCCACGTCCGGTACCCGAACCACCACCGCTGCGTGAACTGCTTCGTCGCTCACGACCACCACATCCTCCAGGTCCTCCAGGTCGGGAACCCTTTCCGCCGTCACCTTTTCCACCGCGTTCCGCAGGTTTCTTGGCCGCATCACGCTGTGCCCGCCATTTGGCCTGAACCGCGAAGTACGTGGATTGCAATGGGTTGTCGGGTGAATCTTCCACAGGGATGTTCATGAAAGCTGAAAGATTTCATCCAAAATATATTCCGAATTTTGATCGCGTGCAAATATATATTTTCCATACTTTGCAGCAGTGGTTCCTGCTCAACAAAATTGGCAAGTGCGACGACCGTGGACTCCCTCATGGCTGGTGTCGATGCTGGAACCAAATCAAATAGTTAAGTAAAGCAAAGCAATGACCGTTTTTTTGATTGGGCAATTGATTCACCTTGTCCGTTGAGGAGACTGGAACATGATCGCAAGAGATTCAGAAGATCCGTCCGATTTTGAATGAGTGCCATGATGTTGAATGGGATTTGGAAGAATGCCAGTTCTCTAGCATCGCATCTACGTTCCATGTTCATTTCCATGCGTTGCAGGGACTGCTGGCGAAGCTACATAGAAAAAAATTATTAATAATTTTGAAATGTTTTGATTAAATTAATACCGATTTGACTTACTTGGGTGAAAAGTCGCTGAATCTCTTGCTCCTGGGCGGAATCTTCTGGTTTTCCTGGAGGTGGTGCCATTTTGAATTGAAAGTCTTTCGCTTAGGAATTTGGAACTGAATTAGCAAAGTGAAAAGTAAAATTTTGACGGAGCTGCTGGAAAGAACCACCGTCTTCAACCGCAGCTAGCTGTGAACTGATTTGATCCGAGTTCTGGTTTCGGTTATCAGAACTTTGTGTATTTTAATTTTAACATTTTGTGTCCAAGTGTTTTGTTGTCATGGAAAGCGAGGACAATTTATTTATTTCAAAATTAATCAAGTAATAGTCGAAAGATGCGAATTTGCCTTATTTTTGTTATTTTTTCAAATTCGCATATCTTAGTTCATTCGTAAGGGGACCAGTAGTGTTGTACACAAGGTGCCTTGACAACCAGGAAAATCCTCGTGATAAGGTTAAGTCATACTCGAAAAAAAACTTTCAACTTTTTCCTGGCGAAGTTATTTCGCCAGGACAGAGAATAATCTGCTGGGTGTCATGACAACACTAACACGCCTAATGCTGATTACATGTGATGGCCAACTACCTCCACATCCGTTGTTGACAATTTTTATATTGGCTTTGCTCCTTTTAAAAGTTGAAAAAAAAACAATTGAGTATGACTTAACGTTGTACATCTTCAGTTTATATCTGGACGTTGTCATTATTCAATAATATTCTCAATTTTTTGCACGATTTGAAGCCATCCACAATTTCCTGTAGACTGAAGGAATCAAAATGTTGACGAGTTATTTTCTATTTAAATTTCGATTTGATTTAATTTCATTTCATTTGTTTTACTGACAAATTGAGTTAAAGTTACAGGAACAATTACGAAATTCAGCTAGTTTCCACTCGCAGCCATTTTATTGAATTTCATAAACTTATTTCGTAACAGAATGATTTATTAAAATTTTATAATTCCATGAAACTAATGAAACCCACAGAGTTTGCACGTGCGCTTATATTATTTTAGCTGATGAACCCATTCAGCGTGAAAATTTACTTCCGACATAAATATCGTTTTTTGTTCATATTTCTTCCATGCATGATTTCACATTTCACACCCTTGAACCAATGCTTGAACTAATTCCCATCACCAGTGGCGCAGATTATTCTTACATTTTATTACTCAACATGATTTAAATACCAGAAAAACCATGCAAGTCAAAGAAAAGTTCAATTCACCCATGCACCAGATAGCAAGAGAAAGAAAACTACTTTCTGGAAGACAGTTCTTATGAATTTATAAAAATAAATAAAATAGAACAATTGCACGGTGGCTAACAAGAAAAGACGATGCAAGGTGCCGCACCAGATAAAAGGCAACAGTAGATCTAACAAATTTCATTAAGATCGTAAAAAATATTGGGCACAAGGTACTTGGCCAAATCATTTATTCGAAGTATCAGTGTAAATCACATATGATTTTGCCAAATAATCCCAAATGAGAACAGATTTTTTGGTGATTTGTGTAATGTTGTACCATTTATTTAATGTCAGCATTGTACTAATGTCGATCTATCGGCTAGCGCTCAATTGTAATAAATCCCATGAACCTGAATAAATGACATGACACATGGAATAATACGTAACCTTTCAATTCTAGTAGCAATTAGCATAAAACTCACTTTCATTCTTCAAGATAACAATATTCACATTTTACTTCACATACACCGCTCAGTAATGTGTAGTACAACTAAATTGGAAACCTTAATTACGCCCAAGCACAAGCACTCATGAGAATTAATATTTTTTCTTGTTAAAGGCGGCCAATATTGCTTCATGCAACTAACTATGCCAAGTGCCTATTGCAATGGCAAACACTTGAATTACTCCATGTACTCTTAAATATCGCATTAGTGTTTCAGACTCTGTGCTACACGCCCAACTTGCATTGCGTTCCATATTACAGATCCTGGTGGGGTGCCTTGAATTTTTTTGAATTGCAAATATTGGCCATATATCGAAAATTGCAAGGTAGGCCAAAAAGACCAAAATGCAAAAACCAGACGCGACAACGGAAATCAATCCAATCCTGTATTTTATACGACTGACTGCTCCAAAGTGGTGACAAAATGTCACCAACGTTTCTGGGCAGGTCGAATATTCGCAATTTTGTTAGTCTTGGAATTCTACATTATTCTGTTCCATATTCAATCACAACCACTTTTCTGGCCCTCATGTCCCTGTTTGTCACCTACTACTCGAGTCTTGTGTACAACCAGGACTTGTTTCAAGCAGAAACAATGGATCCTTACTTCCGAGATTCGAACCATTCCGAAATGTTTGATTTTATTGTTGGTAAGTAGAATTTTGCGGTTTTTTTACGGAAATATGCTTGAAAAATGCTAAATACGTTAATTTTGGATAGTTGGGAGTGGTTCAGCAGGGTCCGTCGTGGCAAACCGGCTTTCGAAGCACAACACAGTATTACTCCTTGAAGCTGGTGGAGATCCGAATCCATTTAGCTATATTCCTGCCATGGCACTCTATTTATTTAACCATCCTTCAATTGACTGGCGACATAGGACCGTTCCACAGAAACAGGCTTGTTTGGGACTAAACAATCAGGTGAACTTAGCATTTGGTGCACTTTAATGTATGCAATTTTTGAAACCAGTGACATTCAAATGCGCGAATTAAGAACAGTCAATAAAACCCAGTAAACCTAAAAATTGCTAATTAAAACCGTGGCACTATAAATCGGGACACTAAAACACCACGAATTAGAAACCGTGGCACTAAAACACCGACTTAAAGATTACGACCGTAAAAAATGGCGAAACTTGCGAAAAATTATTTTACATAATTTATATATATGTAAGGATTTTATATAATTTCTTTACATATACAAGATGGCCCTTTCTTTTATTTTACTATTGATACGTGTGCTTTGTCTTAATTTTAAAATGGTTGGTTTTCCGCCTAAAATAGCCCATAAGTTCGCTATTTATAATTTGCGGTTTCTAATTCGCGGTTTTTATGCAGCGCGGAATTTATTGCGGTATTTTTTAATACCGCGGTGATTATGGGTAGTGAATTAAATAATTAAACATCTATTTTCTCAAATCTCAGTATCGATATGATTTGATATTCTTTAGGCAGCTTTGTTTCCTCGCGGCAAAGTGCTAGGCGGAAGTAGCTCACTCAACTACATGATTTACATGCGAGGGAGTCCAAGAGATTATGACAATTGGGCCAATTTGACTGGAGACTCCAGATGGACTTACAGCAACCTGCTTCCGTTCTTCAAGAAACTTGAAAATTATCATGGTCATTTTCCCAATCGTGAGTCTATATTTTTTTTTAAATTTTTAATAAATTAAAGAACGAAGCCGTTCATTGAATATATTTATTTTCATATTAATTTGAGAGCCAAAACATTTTTTCTTAGTTGGAAACCATACAATATGGACATATTCTTTTGAATTGAATTTATAATGATAATGAATGAGGTTTTTCATTGTATTTCAAAAAATGAAAAATGGCATCATGTTGAAATTAGGCTTTTGTCCAATCAAATGCACAAAGATTTTTTGCGACACTGATTTTCCGATTTTTAAGCAGCAAAAATTCATTCTCAGACTGGACCGATGCACGTGGAAGGACTTAGGACTGCACCTGGATTGAAATACTGGCTGAGAGCTGCTCAGGAATTGGGATATGATGTCACAGATCCAAATGACCATGGTCAAATTCAAGGTTCAACGATTTCTGAAATATTTTGTGCTGATTTACAAAAAATTTCTTCCAAATTTTCCAAATCTTTCTATCATTTAATCAGGTTTCTCCCCGTTGGATGTAAATACAAAATTTGGTCGACGGTTCAGCTCATACAGTGCTTACATTGAGCCTATTCTTGAGCGAGTGAACCTCAAAATATATCGATATGCTAGAGCTATCAAAGTAATTTCGCCATTTTGCAAAATATATTCAGATCCGCAACAAAAATCTCTTAATTACCATCTTAAATTAATAAAATTGTACCAGATTCACCTGGATAAAAGGAAACACGCCTATGGACTGACTTACATCCGACATGGTGTACGGAAATTCGTTCGAGCCAGGAAAGAAATCATAATTTCCGGAGGTGCAATCGAATCTCCCAAACTTCTCCTGTTGTCAGGCATTGGGCCGATGGAGCATCTGCATTCTGTCGGTGTACGCAATCTTTAAATCTTAAACATAAAAGCGTGTAACTTGGGCTAATTTTGAAAATGCGTCGTTTGGATTGCTTTACTACTGGAAGCTTCATTAGCTTTGTGGCTAAATTCAGTAGTAGTTAATCATACTCTCGATAATTTTTGAAATTCTGTTTCCAGTTGAAATGTCGCTTGAACCTGCCTGTCGGACGAAATCTCCAAGATCATCTTTACACACTTGTTGGACCATTCTTCATCAATAAGCACAGGTCAATTCTGAATGACAGGGATTTAACACCAGCCGCAATCCTGGAATACATCTATAATGGAACCGGTATGTGTGCATAAATCTAAAATTGTGGACAGACATAATCTAATTGTAAATTACAATTAAAGCACAGATGGCAGAACTTTAATTATTTGATCCTAAAACTGGCGAAAACGTATGCAAAAATACAATTTGCAATGCAAACATGACACAGGTCAAGCTTATGATCATAACATAACAAAAACAAAATTCAACTTGATACAACAATGGCAAACATTCAAAAACGTGTTTTTAATTTCCAGAAAAGGCTTTTGGTAACGCTTACGTCAAAAATTCAAGTTGGCAAATAATGAATTATCAATAGTTTGGCAAAAATCTATAATTTTTGCCATTTTGGATATTTGAACATGGACACAGCATAAAGCCCTTTTAAATGGTCATTTATCTCCTTTTACCTTATAATAATTAAATCCTCATTTAAAAACAATATTTTAGGACCGTTAGCATTCGGCGGTCTTTCCGCCGCTGGATTCATCTCCTCCAGCTTGAGCAGCCCTTCCTGGCCAGATATCCAATTTTTACTCGTGGGCATTGGGACGTTCAAAGGAATTGGAGCTGAACTAGAAAAAACTCTTGGTTTCAAGGAAGGCTTCCTCACGGAATTTTACAATGTTAGCCGAAGTCGAGATTCCTTTTCGGTCAATATTAACATTGCCCGGCCCAAAAGTTTTGGTCACATCAGGCTAAGATCCAGTAATCCGTTTGACTCGCCTCTTATCGATCCCAAATACTTGAGCGAGAAGACTGATGTGAAGGTGATGTTGGAAGGGATTCAATTCATCTTAAAATTGTTCGAAAGAACCAAAGCATTTCAACAAATTGGAGCTCAACTGTCTCCAAATCCTTTGTTACCGTGTAAACAGTTCAAATTCCGGAGTGAGGCTTACTGGAAGTGTTATATTAAATATTTGACAAGTACGCTCTTCCATCCCGCAGGAACTTGTTCCATGGGAAGATTGGTTAACGACAGTTCGGCTGTTGTCACTTCAGAATTAAGGTAAATTGATTAGACATAATGAAATATATTTGTAACATATTTTAAATCGCAATTTCTGTATTTAAATTGCAGAGTCAAACGTGCCAAAAATCTTCGAGTTATTGATGCTTCCGTAATGCCTGGAATTCCAAATGCTAATCTTCATGCACCTAGCCTGATGATTGGAGAAGTGGGTTCAGATCTCATTCGTGAATATTGGACGAAGCAGTATCAAGTGTGTAACAAATATTCCTACTATTTAGGCAGTGTTTCTGATGACAAACTTTGTTTTTATTCTAAGTTCTCCTAAAATACGTACTTACATATAGTATACAAGCACGTTCTATTATTTATACTATGTTTGAATAAAATCTAGGAATTGATTTAGCGGAGAGCTTAACGTCAAAAATACGAGTTTAGCGCTTAAACCAGAATATATACCGCCGAAACGTGTTTATAAGCTATATCTGAATAGAAAGCGCTGAAACAGGTGCTTAGTGCCAAAAGACATGCTCTATCGCACAAACCTGCATAAACAACGTCCAAAATGACGTTTTAGAGTCTAAGTCTGAATAAGGAGAACCGAAAAAGTCTTATTTAGCGCTTAAAGCTGGAAAGCCGCGCTTAAACGTGTTTAGCGCCTAAACCTGAATAAATAGCACCAACAAACGTGTTTAGCGCCTAAACCTGAATAAATAGCACCAACAAACGTGTTTA
>JAQFYU010002393.1:0-12029 GCA_034694905.1 Ceratophysella granulata
AATTTTTGATTTAGATTTTTGATTTCAATTTTTGACTTCAATTTTTGATTTCAATTTAATGTCTTATTTCCAGTTCGCATGTCAATTTAATTTAAATATTAGACCATGGGCTTTCTGCAGAATTTCTCAGGTTACCCAATATACAAGACCTAAATTCAACCATGCACAATTTGACAGTGCCGAGTTGACGCGGCTCTCTCCAAACTATTTTTCTACTTTAACTATGTATACTCTCCATCTCCGCCCTTATTCCCCTTTCTCCTGTCAAAATAAAATTTTAATGAGAAGCAAATGTCAGTCACTTGACTGTAGTCACTGAATAAAAACTCAGTTCAGAAAACCTTGGCTATAATGGTTTCCACTAGAGAGGCTCCTATCCTACCCTGGTACCCTGGTCCTTGTGTGCACAAACTCAAAAAAAAAAGATTCTATCTTGTTTTCTTTTTCTCATAATTAGATTACTTCACTTCTCATTAATTAAAACTTGAATAGTCAAACCCATAGTCTTTCCCTCTTCCCTTCTCCTCAAAATCGGAAGGAGTCAAGGAGAAGATTGGGTTTAATTACTTATGCATTACATTACATTACTTAACTTCTTAAGTGAACCTGGGCTACATGCTCAAGACCTGCTACCTTCAGTTAAGACCAACTCAAGGTAGCCCATGTAACCATGTGCCAGGCCATCAAGCCTCTTCTAATGTCATTTATTACTTAAAAGCGGAGAAAGCTTGATTTTGACTTGACTCTCACTCTCTCCAGAGCTTCCAAATTATAATACTCAACCAAGAGTGAAAAGTCCGGGGCTGACGTGAACAATTTTGATGAAATTAAAGTGGAAACTTTATTTTGTATTTAGAGAATGCTTGACTCAGCTCCTTTCTCTTTTATTTTTGGAATTTGGAAGATGTCAGGATAAGCATTTGGAAAATTTATCATTAGGGAAGACCCAAAACTGCTCCGAGAGAGACACTGTTTTAATTCAGAAGGAATTATTCATTGAGTTGGAACGAGGAGTGGAATTGTATAAATATACATAAGACGGGCTAGATTGGATATGCTAACTCAATCTCCTTATCTTCAGACTCCCTTAGCCTTAATTAATACCAAGGCTTGGTAGGGATGCAGATCTGCCTCTATGTAGGTTCCGCATGGTCATTAATGGCGGAATCTGGGACCTGAAATACAGGGTGGATTCGCGATACGATGAGTGTCTACCCTTTAAAAATCTATAGACTGAACAAGTGTACTGAGCAGCTTGTAATTATAATTTGTTGACATTATACCCGGTTAAATGAGTATTAAATGGGTATTAAATTAAATTATTAAATTAATTTATAAAATGTAATCCTATTGTAAAATGTAACAATCAACCGTGGAACAGTGGAACCAGGAATAAAATATTTTAAACCGAAAAAACATTAAATTATATTAAATATTAAATAAAATTATTAAAATAAATTGAATTAAATCCAATTAATTATTAAGATATTAAATTAAATGGGTATTTAATCAGATTTTAGAACTTGATGTGATGAAAGACTATTTATAACATATTTTCCAATTTTCAAAATCGTGAATTATGCTCGTATGGAGGAATAATTGAAGCAACAGCGATAATTTGCAAAACTGGTAAAATAAAAATGCCTCGTGTGCTAAAGTTGTAATTGTATCTGCAAAATGTTGTCAGCTGTCAAGCAATACTATTCCTCCATCTTAACTTGATTCTAATTTTTGCAATTTGTTGCAGAAATCTCGAAAATTAGCTTTTAAAAACGTTCAACAATTGAAAAAATTAGCACGTCTACTAATCTGTATCTTTTATTTTATGTTTTCAACAGAACAGCCTGTCGAGCTTCCGATGCATGCCGAGTGATTTTTCAAAAGATTGACAATTTCCATGACCGCCCTGTACTTTACGTATGGTTGTTCAAAACTATTTTAATTTAGAAAAATAACATTTGGTTTTGCGAATTTAATTTTGGGACAAAGAGCTTCTTTCATGCCTGAACTATGGAAAATACTGTATTTAAAATATTTTTATTCAAATTATTGAATTCAATGTAATTTTAAATTTCGTATCTGGTATTCAAAAATTAATTAGCAGTCATTTTTAGCAAAATTTGCAACAAAATACAACGCTACAAATGTCAAAATACGATTCAATAAAAACATTGTCACTCGATTTTTACTGTGCAGTGTTATGCTGAGTGTTTTTAAAAATCATATTTATGTTTTGCAAATTCAAGCTTTGCTTACAGTAACTTAACCTCAACCTCAGTATTTATTTACATCATGCCATGTCACGCCATTGTACCAAAAAACCCCATCGAACAAATTAAAACAAAGGACTCATTTAAAAACAAAAATCAAATCACAACCACACACGAATTGTGAATTTCCAAGATTTGCACTATGAACCGTCTCATATTTTGCACACATCTCAACAAATGAGCTAAACAATGAAATCATCACTGAACCTGAACCAACAAATGCGAATATCTTAAACTCACTCTTGCGTCGCAGACCAGATTAATCTAAACAAGCCTTTGGCGTCTGCCGCTCTTCCAACAAATTATTATTCTCAAAAGTCCCATGGATTTATAAACAAGAAATTAGACTCTTGAAATCTCGTTAGCTCTAAACCTAAAAGACACACTATACACTAACCTCTGACTTTTTTCTCTATCTCATCCTCCAAATCGTAATGACGTGATTTCGTGGCTCAATGAATATTCATTCAAGACTCTCTTTTGTGGTTTGGAGATTATAAATAATGACACTTTCATGACAAAAAGGCTTAGCTAAGGCTGGAAAATACAAAATACAAAACACTCGAGTCATCTTCCGTCCCACAAAATTTTACATACACTAAACCTAAACTTATGCCATCCGACAGAGCTACGACAGCTGGAAAGATCAATGAAAAGAGAGATGACTGAGATTTAGACGCCAAAAAAACGAGGACCATTTAATTTCATTTGGATTATCTCCACTCAACTGCGTTTCCCTCCCGTTTGATTGACATGACATGGGTGGACTGGACTGGTGGACAGAGGGCCTGAGCTCGTCCTGCCTTCTGCATTATGTCCCATAAATGTACCCCAAAAAAAAAGTTTAACTGATACACGTCTCCACTAAATTCGATTTCTTCCACCCAGGCAACAAAATGGCACGCCATTGTCCGGCCTTACATGGCTCTATAAGTCTTCACAACAACACATGCAACTCCCCATATGAAGAGATACGGTGTAGTGATAGGTGGGACGGAGTTCACTGAAATTCAAAAGGAAGCCCAACAAGGTATCCAATATCTTCCCGACAACAGACGCTTCATCAAGAGAAAGGAGGAAAGATCCGCTACACAATGCACAATGGAGTGAAGTGAAGCTATAGGCTTGACTTGACCAGGCAAGGTAATAGGCTAAAGTCTTCGTATGGGATTGAAGATGGAAGGAAGCTTTAATACACAAGGTATGGTGTTTAGATTTTGTGCAGATTTCACGGCCGGAGAGGTGGCAAATTAAAATTGGCGAATAAGTCAAACGGAACAATCATATTTTGGCAATTTTATAAATAGAAGCGGATTTTTAGAACGAAGCATTGCTTAAATTTTTTATGAGTTAGAATTTTCAGCCGTAGGATTTAAGAACGTTTGACATTTAAACTTAAACCTGATATCAAATTAGAATTAAAATTTAAATTCGAACATCAAGTGTTGAAAGCTTATCAAATAAAAATTACCTAAAAAACGGGTTTAGTGGTACAACGTCATAATTCTAAAATATTCTAACAATCTAAAACCATATTCTTAGATTTTTGAAATTGTCTGACTGGAAAATTGGAAACCCTAAATTTTAGAACATTTTTCAAAATCTCGAGCCTTAAACTAAAACTAGCTGACCTATTTGTCAGTGATAAAATCACTGATCTGTACTACCTGTATTTTGAGTTTTTGAACATTTTACTATTTAATCGAGTTTCAAACGGGAATATCGTGCAATATTCATCTCGTTTAGACCTCACTATTATGTTTCGTAGCCCGTGTGAATATCAATTAGAAAATCCTGATATCCCATTTAACATATTTCGTTGCTATGACAGTCGAGTCCTGTTATTTGTAGCGGATGTGGGCATCATCAACATTTTAAATATTTGGAATCCAGAATTAGCATAAATTGAATTGTGTAGGATACTGTTGCCAGGGCATTAATCACTGGCAGTCGTATTGACAAAAGTTGTGCGACAGAACAAAGAACATAGGATATACACTTTAACTGTACTTTATGAATGTAGATGAGTGTCACATTAGCGTGAAAAATTTAGCCTTTGAAATTGAGCTTCAAATTAAATCGGAATTGAACCGGAAACAGGCTTTGAGTGCTAAATTAATATTGCTAGAAATTTTGCCACTATAAAATTAATTACTTTGAGTTTCTTATTTTTGAAAATCAAACCTATTTAAGCTTATTTATGCCTAAAATGACCTTGCATAAATTAGTGCTGCTGAAACCTAAATTGTCGCTTAAATCGGAATTTTAAGCCCAAATTCATCGTTTTAACCCTGCAAAATAAATTCAAAAGCTTTTTTGAACGTTTTCCAAGAAATCCAAACAAAAGTGCATTTTTCTAAAATTAGAACTTCGATTAAATTGTCAAAATTAAATCGAAGCCTACAGAATTAGAAAGCGAAATCAACACCCAAAAATCAAAAACCTAAAAACCATCCGCATTAAAACGTATTTTACACTACAGTCCTGAAATCGAATTTTTGCAATAGCCTAAACACCTCCGCATTAAAAATGACCGTCTACAGTCCTGAAACCGAATTTTTGCAACCTAAAATCCTCCTTATAAAAGAACCTTATAAAAGAACCTTTTATAGTCCTGAAACCGAATTTTTGCAAGAACCTAAAACCCTCCGCCTATTAACCTTCTCAGGTCTCCATTGCATCATGCCGGTTTTGGTTAGTGCTAAGCCTGGGTCCACAAAGCCCTAGACCATTTTGAGGGCAATAATAATGAAACCCACGTAGTATTGTATAGTTAACTCCCGAGTCTCCAACAAACCGAACGGTTCGTGGTTTGGTTTGGTTAAGACCTTAAAGAAGATAGAAAAAGACGACGGAGGGAAGAAGAAGATAGAGTAACCGAATGAGGATATCGACTTGAAAATGAGCAAAAGGGAAGATCACAGCATGAGGCCTTCAGAAAAGTCCAACTCCTGCTGATTTTCCAGTTACACCATGCTGAAAATCCCAACATGGTTTCAAAATCTAAGAAAATAAAATACCTACTCTCCCTCACGAAAATATACGTACGTGTTGACAAGAGCCGAGTCTACTATCAGAACTTATGGACCATTCTTCTAATGTAAAAAAAAACATACTGAATTTCTTGCAATTCTTCCAACAAAATTGGGATTTGCGAATTGGGAATTCCGATTTACGAATTGGGAATTGGAATTGGAAATTACGAATTGCGAATTAAGCTCAAATTTCAACGATATTTTTTATAAACGGACAATATTTACTAAATCCCTCAAAATTATATTTTGGTACGGACTGTAGCTCAGGTTAGACTCACTCAACTTGATTCCAAGCGTCCAACTGTGCCTGTCTTTATTTTTTCGTCTTTCTTTCCAAAGGCTCACAGTACGAGACGAGGAGGGGAAAAGACTTGATGTGACATACATACAAAAAAAAATAATACCTGGCTTGGCTATCATTCATATCACATAATACATCTTCCCTGCCGATCCAGTCTAATGATATTGCTCGGATTTAGCCACAAGGAGGTTTTTGATTCGAGCCATGCGATGTGGAGTGACTCAATTCAATCACACATGGACATACTGCCGAGTTCAAAATTGAACACTAGGAGAACATGGCTCTTCCAATTCCTCTATATCCTTGATGACTTCATCAGCCAAATTGAATCAATCACTCACTACTACGGACTTGGCTACGCTCCTGATCCTGATACAAGGGATAATCATATCGAAATCAACAGGATACTAATTCTACATGGGGACGGGTGACACCACGGCTTCAGATTTATTACCGCTGTCCCTCTCTGGAAGGCATTTCATTGGATTGGACATTGGACACAAGTGTGAAAATTCAATTATTGGAAAACATGAAAATTGAGTCATGTCACAGATATGGCCTAAGTGAAACGGAAAATGCCATTTTGCCAACTTATTATCAGATTAAGTTTGACCAGATGGGAATTGAAATTCTGGATTTTCAGGTGATTTACATAAACCCTAATAAAAATCGGGAGACTTATGTCATCGAAAATTTTCGCTATTAATTTCTCGCTAAACATACGTAGATATTTCCAAGCAATTCGCATTTCTCATTCTCCAGAAGAAGAAGAAAATTAAGCAGCAAACGTGAGTCGCGACTCGCGTAGCTCGGTAGCCCGAATATTGGGTATTTCATAATTTTACAATTAACAGGAAGTCTAAAAAAATTTAAACGATCAAAATTGTAGAGCAGTAGAGCATACCGAGAGTCGAGCAACTACATATATACCTGTTTATAAAAATTTCGTGTCGTACATATTAAAATTAACTTCCTTTAAATCTTAATTTTAGCTCAAAATGTCATTAAAACATGGCGCAATTAATTCATTGTCTGTAAACTTTGACCTCAAAATTCCGCGAAAATTCAATCCTAATTTTCCAGGTTAAAATTATTATTATCGATTGTCACTGTTTTTAGGTTGACTCTTGATTTTCTTTAGCGTTCGAATTATTTCATATGCAAAATTCGTTAAAACAGTTTTTCACCACAACAATTTTTCTTAGGAACAGTTTTTCGTCACAACATTTAGTCGAACAGTTTTTCGCCACAACATTTTCAATCAAGAGCACATTCAATTCAAAATGGCTATTTTTGCCGCTCCTGAAAGTTTCGCCATTTATACCACAATTTTATCACATAAACGCTGGTTTTCTCTACAATCTGCTTCATCATTCATTATTCATTACTGTAACATGGCGTCAAAATAATTCGTGGAAAAATCCTAATTTTTGCATGGCAAAGCACATATGGTACCGATTCTGATTTAAAAAATATATAAACCATCATATTAATTTTATATAATATTGTAAATTTGAGCTTACCTGGCATCAAGGAATCTTGAGCGGAGGATCATGACGGCCTCACAAGTACTCTGTTTCAATTGCATTTGAATTGAGGAGAACTTCCGATGAATGATTTGTACCATTCTCTCAATTTCTTTAGGAGTGATGGGACGAGTTCGGGACTGTTCACGGAGAAGATTCATTACATGCGTCGTGAACTCATTACACGCCTGTAATTAAACAAGAAGAACAAACAACACAAAAATTAACAAGAGTCATAATTATTACCCAAGTCTTATCTACCGACATTCTGTTACTGCTACACAGAGACATTAAATTATTACCCACATTATCCACCATGGCCTGACACATCTCCGCTTTAAATGCTCTTTTATGGTCCACACTAAAAAAGGCTAATCTGAAGTAGTAAACTACTAATAGGCCCTGTCCTCCTATTTAATTTCAACCTATTGAAAACTGTCAACGCTCACTACACACTTCCTCCTTCTCAAAACGGAAAGGCTTTGAAATTTTAAAACGAGTGTTAAACTTTCTTGCATGCACGTGGTACGAGTAATTTATGATCATTTCTACCTGTACGACAGCCAAAAGCACACACTCAGACAACCAATACACTTTACTCATTAATTTATGACTTGAAACAATTTATTCACATGGAACTTACAGAAAAAAAAAATTACATCCTAAACAACAGGACATCTCCTCCCAGTCATGTAAGAATTGAGGAGAAATCTCCGACATCATATTCATTAGCATACAATAGAGTTGGAGCCAAAGACTCGCTTTTACGCATCCTTCGAGTAAATAATGAAGGTTAGGGATGATGGATTGCTTCTGTACCGTTCAAGTGGGCTTTGGATTTTGTTCCTTCCTTACAATCATGTAACTTTAGCTTCCAGGTATTCGTTACAGATTTTGAAACTCCCGAAATCTAGAAGGATATCAAGGTACAGGGTGGGCCTGATCGTAGTTGTTGCCACGTTTAAACATTTTTGCCGGCTGAACCAATGAGCTGAGTCGAATGAACTTAAGTTTATTCGAAAATAATTTTGAAATGGATGCATTAGGCTAATTTGTACCGCAAAATCGAAAATATAGCCGATACGGCACAAGATTCGGCGCGTCTTCCGGAGATTCAATTTTCTCAGGGTTTTATGACCAATTTGTGGCTATTTTTCTAATTTTTGAAAACTCGTGCGTTATCTTATCATGGACCAGCTCCCTTAGCAACAGCGACCTTTTCTATACACTAGGTCAACTTTCTTCAATTGACATTGATTCAATTTTTAATTCCCATTAACCCATCTTAACGAATTACTCTGATTTCATTGCTTTTCTGTCAAAAATTCAAAATTTAACGTAGCACAATACAGGTGCAAAAATCTGAATTTTTTTGGCTCCATTTTCCTGTTTTATTTTCAATATTTTAGCTAAGCATTGAATGGGCTGCAGGTTTTTTAACGTGTTTTGTTTAGATTGTTGAGGTACTTAGCAACTTTTTTAGATTATTTAGAGGCTTCAATTTTTAAACTTGCTAAGGTTGCAGAATTTTTTAGATTGTTCAAGCTGCAGATTATTAAATTGTCAAGCTTGCAGGTTTTTGTTGGCTTGTTCATTTTTCAGATTTTTTTTGAAGGTTGAGGATGCGGATTCTTAATTGTTAAAGTAACATTTTAAAAAAATTCGTGCAGCAAATGTTTAGATTGTTAACGCTGCGGATTTTTTAAAATTGTTAAAGTAACATTTATTTAAAAAAGTTTGTGCAGCAAATTTTTAGATTGTTAAGGCTGCATATTTTTTTGAATGTTAAGGCTGAAGATTTTTTTAGTGTTAAGGCTGCAGATTTTAGATTGTCCAGACTGGCAATTTTTGTTTGCTTGTTCAGGCTGCAGTCTGCAAATTTTAAAAGATTGTCCAGGCTGCAGATATTTTTACATTGTTGAGGATACCAAGACTTTAGCTTGATCAACCTTCATATATTTTACATTGTTCATGGTACCGATTTTTTGGATTGTTCAGGCTGACGAATTTTTTTAAAGGCAATTGTCGGGCCCGCCTTGTACAGCATCAGCATCAGCTCAGCAGCATTGGCCTATTTCCATTCCAGAAAGGCTACCACGTCCTTTCTACCCATATTCGGACATACTCCAAGAAATCAAAACGTACGACGAATAAATCTCAACCACAAAAATTGGATAAGAAAAGAAAATTTCTCGACCGACTGACTTGACTTTTTCCTCTGCTTAAGCTCCAAAATATGGTCGATTGTATGAATCTCACGTGGGTATTTGAGACTTTTTTTTCCTTTCCTTTTCTCTTATTCCGAGACTTCGAGCAGTATGGCTCTCCATACAAATCAGATCAGGTTCACATAACGAAAAAAAAAAGAATACGGGGAGGCACTTATAGGCAAACCAATCCAAGCCAAGCCAGGGTGTGGTGAAAGTATTAAAAGGGAAAGTACATTCATCAAATGTGGAGTGAGTTAAAGCCCAATTCCAATCCTCAGTTATAATAATTGAGTTCAAAGTTGGAGTTTAATTATGAGTTTTTATTTGATGCTGGAAGAATTTTAAAGAGGTATGTGAAGCTCGTCGCTCCTGAGAGGTTACAACTCTCGATCAGTACTTAACACCAAATGTTTCTTTCACAAATCCTGACACGAATAGGAAATCAGTGTTGGGTCTCTGATTCCTTTGTATTTCCAGCTCCAGTATTTAAGAACCCTCGACACAAAGAGAAACCAAATGAAATCTGACAACGGCAGCTCGTCGTGGTCACAAAATTCTAACACTTGAATAAAAAAAACCTATTTTATTTTGGTTTAATACAGGATTAGTGAACACGCGGTAGCCACACATGAAAAATTTTACATGGTAGCCACTGGCTGGTTCATGTTAACCACCCGTTACTTCAGGTTAAGTTAGGTTTGCCGAAACGCTCGTAAGTGATTGACTCGGGTGGTTACCATTAGTGGCTACCGCGTGTTCCCTAATCCTGTATTCGACCTGTATTTTATATTGAAAAAACTATCTAAGGTCTGTAAAAAAATATATATTTAAATATATTTTGCCTTCAATTAGTCTGATTTTTGTAGTCTTTTAACGGTATTTGCTCAAATTTTTGAAAACATTTTTCAATTATCATAGGTTGACATGGACGAACGGCCGTAGAAACCGAGATAATTACAACTAATCCAGTTCTATATTTATGGAAGCCTGTGTACATTTATGCTGCAGTATGGCGATTGAATTGTATACGAAAAAATGCAGAAAAAATCAGCCAAAAACATGAACTACTAGGATAAGCCACATTTATTGACTACTGAAAACGCCTATATATTGTATATCTGTAGAAATACGGCAAGTCCTTTAAAAATGGGTCCACGGGTCAACTTGCCGTATTGTGTGACATCCACTAGTTGTATTGTGCGGTACTTTGATTCGGGCTACTTTAAAATATGTAAAATATAATAGAATGTATGTATAATATAAATATAGCTATGAACGCCACTGAAGTAAAATAACGTACCATGCTATTAACCTGTAAACTGAATTTTTCCCCTTAAACTAACGTTAATAAAATTAAAACTATCCTAAATGCTTTGATTTGTAAAAAATCTTTCGATATCATCCATATTGTTAAGATTTCTAAATTAAGACGAACTAATCACACCACGAACAAAAACATAAATTAAAATTTGGAGTGTGACCATGTCCAACGATGTAATTGCAAACCTCGACCAATTCATAAGACCCATCCCTCCTTCACCCGGAGAATCACCCAGAATTACTCGACTATGCAGAGAATTGGGGAAGAAAAGGGCGACTACGTGAGAGAGGAATGAAGATAATAGGAGAGAAGGAGAAAATCTGTTATGTGCGGAGGACCCAGATAAATAATAGGTGTAATTGAAGTGTGAAAATTCAGAACGTGACTTTCATTGGTAAAAACCCTCCAAGTTCAACCAAGAAAAAAAAGTTTCTTTGGGTTGAAGGCATATAGACATTATAGTGCTCAGGTCTTCTTTTCCTTGTCTAACCGTCTACTACGTTCCGGTATACCTCTAAGCATTCACGTATAAAAAGAATCACATTCATACCCAAGATTTACTCAACCGTAGTCTAACTTTGATGGAAGTTAAGTCGGAAAAGCTTCCAAAACATTCTTCGTTTAGTGTATGCACGATTTGAAAAGGAAATCCTTTGGACATGAGGTGATGATTGCTGACCTCAGGCTCACAAAACTATTTTCATGAATCACAAACAAATCCTTCAGGTTTATGATCTCAGATCTTAGACATTGCCAAAAACCTATTGCATTTTGCATCGGATTGGTTCTGCGGTTCTGCCATGGTTTAAAATATAATATATTGAGTGAAACTCAAGATCAAGCACTATTCGCATCAATTTAGTTAGGAAGGCATAGTAAAATAAAATAATGGCATTAGTAAAATAAATGTAAATAAATATACAACCTAGCCTAGCTTTGCCATACTTGAAACGTAAGAAAAAGAGTCGCGTATACAATAACAATCGTTGGGAGGAGTTTGATATATTTGAAAAGCCTTTTCATATATTTTAGCGCCTTTTTATCTATTTAACACTATTGAATTTTATTTTACACATGAAAAGTTTTTTAAATTTATTTTGACGCCTTTCTATCTATGACAGAGCTTTTCAAATATTATTCTACGCATGACAAGGTTTTTAATTCATTTTGTCGCCTTTCTATCTATCATAGACCTTTTGAATCATATTTTACACATGACAAGCTTGTCTATTTGTTTTAGCGTCTTATCTATCTTACCATTATAGAGCTTTTTGAATCTTATTCTACGCATGACAAGCTTATTTAATTTATTTAACGCCTTTCTATCTATCTTAGCGCTTTTAAACCTCATTTTACCCATGACAAG
>JAQFYU010002394.1:0-12029 GCA_034694905.1 Ceratophysella granulata
CGAACGGATATAATTGGAAAGAAAGCTATTTATACATTCCGGCAGTGTAAACCATTGGTGTAAACCATACGCATTCTACCATGTGTAAACCACCCACCCAGGCGGTTTCCCTTACCTCAACCCAATTGGGTCCCTAATTTTGTAGTGTAATCTAATTACTTATATAATTTGTCTCTAATTTGTCACTTGTTTCCTTATTGCAGAGAGGTCGGAAGGTGAAGGAGGGAGCGGTAGTGGAACCGCTACTGCGACGACGGCGACGTCGCATTACAGACAAAGATCTGCATCTACAACGACCACGCCACAACAATGGCTTCACTCTCGAATCACATTCTCAGTGGCAGGTAGTTTTCAGGAATTCAGAATTATATTCCTTCATTTTTAAATCGTAATAACAGAAATATGAACCGACCGAATTGTGATAAGAAATGAATTTGGCAATATTCTATTTCGAAATACGATCAAACATTTCTTCCGCTTATTTTGCACATATGTAAATGTAAACTACAATGTTTTTCCTTCCAGTGAAATGCCCAATCTGTTCCAAATTGGTGAATCCCGACGATGTGGAGATCCATCTAGTCATGTGCTTAACTCGACCACGTATTCATTACAATGGTAAGCTCATCTTACCAGATTAGTACGCATTAGAGAGAACTATATATTTGGACATCTGTTCATGTCCACTGTTTTATTGTGTACTGTGCAGAAGACGTGCTGGACGTGGTTGACGTGGGGGAGTGTCCAATATGCCTTGACGATCTTGAGATCGGCCAACAAATTGCCCGTCTGCCCTGCTTATGTATTTATCATAAAGAATGCATTGACTCCTGGTGGAAAGTGAACCGCGTCTGTCCCACCCATCCTGAGTGAACTAAATTAAGTACGACAATTGTACCTTTATATTAAACTAAATGCTAACTAAATCCTAAGAAACTCTATTTACGTATCCTAAGAGCGTTTGTATATACTCTCCACATAAATGAAGTAAATATGTTTACAACGTGTCCGCAAACCGTTCCGTGTTCTGACTTCTGACTTCTCCAGCCAAACTATCAAATATTATTGGTCTCCCGTCTGAGTGACGTGTTCGTTGTGTGCAGGTACTAATACGAATTCCATGTACCTATAATTTATCACCTAATCAACTCAAAGCTCTCAGGTCCTCAATTTAGTGTTGGCTCCAGGCAAACCACTGCATTCATCCCCATTCTCACTTAAAGCGTACATTCATTCTGTTTAATTCTTCAACATTTGCAAAATAATTATTCAAGCCATATAAATGGAATGCTTAACGCTCAAGTAATGGCTTTTCATGTATCCAAGCATATCTTTGCCAAGAAACGGATTAGTTTCAGTCAATTCAGAATTTGGTTGGTAAAAGTCATTTCTGGGGGTGAATTGAATAATAGGAAGTCTTTATTTGAGGAGCTGAATGGTTATGGCGTGCTGAGGTCCAAATTCCCCAGCGTAGTATACAAAGCTCATTCCCCGGTTTATAGCCCGGAACGTGCGTTAATCAAGAGCATCCTATTCACGTCCAGAATGTTTCGAACCAGCGGTAAGCGACAGTGTCTGTACTGAATGTCTGACGAATTTATTGCATACTATTTTCTTGGTAAATAATTTACTCAGCCCTAGCGTAAGCATCCCGAATTACTTGAATTCAACATTTGAATATGTTTAGTTTGTTGAACCAGAAGAAGAGAGTTCTTGAGTTTGACCTAGAAAAGAAGCGGATATTCGTTGAGATACGTTGAGATATTCGGCCCGAGTATCAGCCCAGCAGCCGAGAAAAAAGGGAGAAAAAACATTGCCAAAAGTGTTTATTTATAAACTGGGTCTAATATATTTTTTGCATAAGCTCTCCTATTATATGTTCTACATGTTGGTAGTGGGTATAGAATATATTTGAGTGTGTAATGTGCTAAAGTCTCTGGGTCCCGCAGAAGCACGTTTATTATTATGAGTTGAGTGAGGAGAGAGCTGGGGCAGAACGGAGGAGGCAAAGTGGCAGGAGGCAAGCGGAGTGGATCGGGTCTCCGTCAAGGCACCAACACACCGAGAAGACCGAGAAGACCGAAAACACGGACAAGACCAAGAATACAAGGAAAATCTATCCACCTCCGCCTGGCCATTATTGATCGCAACATTTTTCCCGTGCCTTCTGTCTCCCGTTCCCTTCTCACAGTCACTAGAGCAGACTTGGTTGGAAGCAGTTGGAAGGCCTTCTGCTGCGCAGACACGGGAGGGCAAAACACGCGAATTCTAACTGGTCCAGGGTGACTCAGGCACCCACACCGCTTCTCGGCTCAAACAAATCAGTCAAAAGTCGACAACAATGGGAAAATTCAGACCTTATTTCCGAAATCTGGAAGATAACCTAAGAATTCTTTGAAATTTCTCCAGTTTACGAATTTATAATTATTGTCAAATATTTCAAAGTAAAAAACAAAAATTAGTTTTGTGAACGTGTAACCGACATTGCTCCAAAATAAGAAATTTATTTTGCAATGCGAGTCGGTGTTACGCTACGCCTCTCACCGTCACCATACGTTAAAACATCGTGGCAAAAAACGTCGTGACGAAGATGATCTACGTAAGATCTGAAGATGGAAAGCCTGTCGAAATGAAACAACTCAAAAGCCTTTATTCATATTTCCAGCGCGGTATTTTTCGAATTTTTTGTAAGTCATACGATATTATGAACAGTTTATAATGTTCTGGCACTTCGTCGGAATGATTCAACACTCCGTTTCCGTTATTCACTTTGACCCTAAGAATTAGAAAGTGTAGTTCGCTGTGTCACGTGCTTTCTCCACGAAGTTTTCCTTCTAATGAATTGGGAGTTGTAGTTCAGTGAACTGGGAAGTTCGGAAGTGGTAAAGAGTGGCTGAGTCACCCTGTACATGTATGTGAGGAGGACTGGTGAAGGCAGGCAGAGGAAACGGGACGAGGAGGAGAGACGGGCAGAAGAGTGGAGAAAGTGTTGGCCCGTAGAAAGCGAAAGGGCTCCCCCTCCCTAGGCTCTCTCCAAAGTACCGTGACCGTGATGCTTGGAAACACGACCTCAATTCAACAGGAAGTCAGTTGGTCAAGCCAAGTTGGTACTACGAAGACCCGAGCCCTCCATCCAGCTCACGTCTAGTCACTTTGTGCCCTTCTAACCCTCCTCCGTCACCCAAACACTCTCGATTGTGTAACACAACAACAGACTCCGACGACTGACTCACTCCACTCGGGGCTCTCAAACTACTTTCACAAGGTTTTCAATCTACAAAGTTCAAGTTCTTCCAACTGGTTTACTGGCCTCAATCCACATTGGATACCAACTATACTGGCCGTCATAATTTTCACTGAACTTAAAAATTCGACAATTTCAAGTTTCCGTTCAGAAAATCCAAGAATTGATTCAAATTTTTGAAACTTGATCTAATCTTTACCTGCAAATGCAAAGTTGAAGTGATTTGGTGTTTTCGTTAACGTCGTTATCAATTTCTTACGACTAATTGGACAAAGCTTCCTCAATTTTAACCGAAATTTGACTTCATTTCATGTCAAAATATTCAAACTCAATCAAGTTGAGCCGAGCATTATTAAAATGAGTTGTTTTCAATTTCAAGCGGGCTCGGTTTGCTCCGACATTAATTTTTTGCTTAACGAAACGGCGCAGGACGAAAGTTTGTTGTTAGAATAATGATTTTTCACACGCATTTCATTGCAAAACGTGACTTTTAACGAGCTAACGAAGGAACTTTTGTCATTGCTTCGAATTTTCTGAAATTGACTTGCATTGTGATTTACTACATCGCGTCGACCTATATTTATTTTTAGTATGCGGATTCCAATCAGAATAGCGAGGCAAGTGAGGAATATTTAGTGAATTGGATATAAGTAGAGTAGAATGGTTAAATATTCAATATTTGAGATCAGAATTGAAGGATGTGATTGGCTAGAGATACAGTAGACATCAATCAGTGCCAAGAATCTTGTAATTTGAGAGCCTTGAGTCGAATATTTTGAGTGGAGCCGTGAGTGACTTGGGAAGTGGATCTTGAGAAGACGCGATGAGTTGGCAGGATCTCCGGCTGATCGCCCTGCCTCACGTCTACACGTAGCCGAGTGGAAGGAGCCGGAAGTGAAGTGGTCCGTGTCAATGGAACCGAACCTGATCCGTGCCCGTTCCCCAACCCCGTCCACCTCTTCCACCCCGCCCAACTGGCCCTGTGTGCCGAGTCCACGGACGATCCTGAACGTGGGCGGGACGAAGCACGAAGTGATGTGGAAGACGCTGGACCGGCTTCCGCACACGAGACTGGGTCAGTTGCGTCAGTGCACGACGCACGAGGGCATCCTTGACCTCTGTGACGACTACAACCTCCAGCTGAACGAGTACTATTTTGACCGTCATCCCAAGTCCTTCTCCTCCATCCTCAACTTCTACCGGACAGGCAAACTCCATCTGGTGGACGAGATGTGCGTCTTGGCCTTCTGCGAGGACCTAGAGTACTGGGGTGTGGACGAGTTGTACCTTGAGACCTGTTGTCAGCACAAGTACCATCAGCGGAAGGAACACGTGTTCGAGGAGATGCGGAAGGAGGCAGAGAGTCTCAAGTCCAGAGACGAAGAGGACTTTGGCGAGGGTTGGGGCAAGGAGTACAAGAAGTATGTCTGGGACCTCCTCGAAAAGCCCACCTCCTCCTTTCCAGCAAGGGTCAGTCAACTCCTACTTTACGCAGTTACTACATACATACATATCAATCCTATCAAAATGACGCCTAATAGGGCGCCATTGAGCTCTTTCCCATGCATCACAATAGACGTTTTGCATTTGAATCTAGCTGATTGCTTTCGTAGCTTAAAAAGTTAAGGTCACAGGACATGGGCTGACAAACTGGGCTGAAAAATTCTGATCTGGTCATAAGAAATGTCTCGATATCGGGGTCAATTTAGAATCCAAGACTTAATTGAGCTCCGTGTCTTATGAAGCACATTGCTTCAATCTGTTGGTCATTTGAAATGTTCTTCGAAATTCTTGTTTAAAGTCAAAACGAATTCTTAGCTCAATTTGGCTTTTCAATTCTTCTATTTTTTAAATAATCAAAAGTTAATTTTGCTTGCCAAATGGTGACGGATTGTTGAAGGAAGAAGCGAGTACTAATCAACTTCAAATGTAACTGATAATATTTACTTAAAATGGGTTGAGATAGGCAGATCTAGGAGGATCAGGTTACTGCAGTGCAGACCGAGTCGTAGTTTATATTTGAGATTCATCCAAAAACATCCCATTTTAATAGATTCCAAAATCCAACCCACACAGAACTTTGAATCTGTGGAAAGAACCAATAAATATCTCAATTCCAGAAGTTTGCAATTATTTGATTATCGCCAGGCCGATGTGGCTCATAGATTCCATCCGGATGCCGGTTGACAGAGTTTTCTTAATTCAATGAGCTATATGAGACATGTGGGTTGCGGTTCTGAGCCTAGACCGAGCCAGATAGTCTCCTGACTCAGTAAGATGAAACCCGGTCAGATCTCTTTTGGCAAACTCTCAAAAGTTGTGAATTATGACCAGTGGAAGGCCCAACACTCTGTTTTCAGGAAAATCCCGTTAAAATCTCAATTAAATCAAGGGTCTGGCATATATACTGAAGCTAAATTCGGAATCTCCTCCTTTGCTAATGCATATGGCCATGTTTCTCCTAATTCCGCACTTCTTAACTTCTGCACGAAAACTCAAACTTGAGATACGATGGTGGTCGTCGGTTTTATGCTCTACTCTTAGTGCAGAAATTCCGAATATCGCTGAGAGCCCGGTCGGTGTATGTATGGCGTATGCGGATGTTGGAGTGACGAAAGGCTACCCGCACCATACCGATTAAGCGTAACTCTTGGCATATGTTCCAATAACAGAGCCCGTTTGGTATATCTTGGGCTGGAGCCACGTATTAGATACAGATTTTAACATTCCGGTCTACAGAATCGGTCACGAACTGCCCAGCCCCTTCCCAATTGACAAGTTCCAGACCCACTCATAACTTAAGAGCCATGCATGTGTTGAAAGAACCCGGATTCTCGCTTCTGTTTTCTGTTCAACTCTTTTCTGCTACGAAAACCGAACAATGCAATGCGTTCCAAGTCAACACCATAATTCCTTTCCAACTACGTTAAACAACATGGAAATACGTATAATGGACAGATATGAAATGAACTATTGGGCTTCAATGTGTGGTTTCATATGGCATATACGTTTTACCATCTGCGATTTTCTTATTTTGGAGTTTCCGCCTGTAACGTAAGTCCCGCGGGTTTACCTGTAAAGTAATGGAGGATCAGTTTAGGCCTCAAAACGTTCGTACTGATTCAGCGCAGATACCAAAGTGAAGCTGGTTAAGATTTAAGATTGGATGACCCAGTGACCTACTAAGTGAACTGGGAGTTCTGATAGCTGGTTGATTTTTGCTGTTGCAGGTGGTTGCTGTGATTTCCATATTTTTCATCGTTCTGTCCACAATCGCTTTGACGCTGAACACGATGCCGGACCTCCAAGAGTGCAGCCGGAGTCAGGACATCTGTGATAAGTACCCGAACATGAATCTGCGGGCCAACCGGGAGAACTTGGTCCCGATTGTGAACCGGACGATCCTTCAGGACGAGTTGTGGGTGGAGAACCACTACTTCCTCCGGATCGAGGAGGTCTGCATCACGTGGTTCACGCTTGAGTACGTCCTTCGTCTCCTCGCCTCGCCCAACAAGTGCAAGTTCCTTCAGGGCGGACTTAATAACATTGACTTACTAGCAATACTCCCCTTCTTCGTGTCCCTATTCCTCCAGCAGTCCAAGAAGCACACGGGCGGGGCCTCGGAGCACATCGCGGACGTCAGGAGGGTTATTCAGGTCTTCCGCATCATGCGGATCCTCCGTGTGTTCAAACTGGCGCGCCACTCCACCGGCCTCCAGTCCCTCGGCTTCACGCTCCGCAACAGCTACAAGGAGCTGGGCCTCCTCATGCTCTTCCTCGCCATGGGCGTTCTTATCTTCTCCTCTCTCGCCTACTTCGCAGAGAAGGAGGAGAATGACGACTTTGTCTCCATCCCAGTCACCTTCTGGTGGGCCGTGATCACCATGACCACGGTGGGCTACGGAGACATGTACCCCAAAACCGTGTTCGGGAAGTTGATCGGAGGGGCCTGCTGCGTCTGCGGTGTCCTCGTCGTCGCCTTGCCCATCCCCATTATCGTCAACAACTTCGCCGAGTTTTACAAAAACCAGATGCGGAGGGAAAAGGCGCTCAAACGAAGGGAGGCGCTCGAGAGGGCCAAGCGGGAAGGGTCCATTGTCAGTTTTGGCGGTGGAGCCGGTGGGGCGGTGGAGCCTCAAGGACTCAAGGAAGCGTTTGCCAAATCTATGGACCTCATCGACGTCATCGTGGATACGGGTCAGTTGTCTGATTGTCTGTTGCTCGTCCTGCCCAAATTATCGCATTGTACGCCATCTGTGTATAGAAAGCCGACAGGATCGTGACGTTTTTTTTCAATTATGGCGATCGCACAATGAAAATTCTACTTCAGGACGTCGGTACCACCAGATGGCGTTCATTGTTACCAAAATAGCGTGTTCACTAACTCTACATATTTGCCCCAACAGGTCACAACATGTCCGTTCAAGAGGGTAACAGTATGGATGGTGAGGGTCATGAAATCAAGCCGACCACGACTGGAACAGGATGTTACAAGAACTACGGGAAGACTATGCTTGATGTCTACGCTGTTCAGGTACACAAGGAACTTCATTCTGCCTTCCAACATGTTGGTCCACGTTTATAATTAAGACAACAAACTGCATTATTTTTTCATCATCAAAACTCATTGAGTTTCTTCTACAGTCGAATTCCTACACGACTTTTGAACGTCGAGCCGTTTGTCTTAATTTCATACCTTAAGACCTGTGACCCGATCGAATGAGGTAGTTTGGTCTAAGTTAATTTTAAATTTAAATTTCCTCCTAGGAGCCCAAGAAGTACGTGACGAAGACGAGGAAGAGAAGCCAAGACATCGAACCCGACTGCTGCTACTGTCACGATGAACACGTAAGACTTCCACTTTCTCTCCCAACTTTCACCGACAAAGCCTAACTAATGATACGTTATTGTTATTATGCTACACATACACACACCTTTTAGACCGAAGCTACGAAAAAGCCGGCCTTTTTCAAGCATTAAATCGGAGATCGAAGAATTGGATCAATTTCCAAATGTTTCACTCGAAAGAACCCAACATTTTCAACCATTGATTAAACTGTAATCGTGCCTATGCGTTTCTTTACGTATTTCAGAATAGATTATATGGTACACATAGAGAACTCACAAACTCGAAACTGAAACTCCCAGCCACGTTTCGGACATTTGTAAATCGGAAACTTATCTTTACTTGTATTTAAGTATGTAGATTCAAAATTTGTGTAATGCACGTGTCAAAATGCAATACAATGTAGGTACCGAAATACACAAAACAAACATATTTGTAGAAATAAAAATATTTTTGGGCTTGAGGAGATAATCCTACAGAGGCGAGTGTTCCTTTAATGGACGCCAGAGTTAATGAAGGGAATGAAAGGCATGTATTCTGACTTTCTGACCTCCTTCTTGGTTGCAGGTGACGTCGAGTAGTCATCCCCAATTGATAGAAATGAGTTCATTCACACCTGCCTATTCCGCAACGAGCATCGAATCATCAGATACGTTCCAGTCCTGTACGAGCCACGAAGAGATCTTCAACCCGTCGAGCCGACCCAGTTCTGGCTCCAGTCCATGGGGAAGTCCTCGACGACGAAGACCTCCGGTCAGGTCCGCTTCCGGTGAAGGCTTCACTCCCAACAACAGCACGAGCAGCAGGGAGCAGTCAACCAGCCCCAAAGGACATTCCAGAAAAACTAGATTCACACAGGCACAGGTACCCAAGTCACAAATAACTAATACCCGTCTTTTCGTTGACCCAAATGTTACAAAATACAACCAGTACAATACAACCTTGCTAATATGCATCTGTAGAAAGGCTTGTACAAGCTTGGCAAGCGCCTTTCATCAAAAATATTGACAATTGACCTGAAGTAAATGTGAATGGAAAGGGTCAGAACCTGAAGTCCCTCTGGAGACATATTCTGAGCATAAACTTGTATTTAGGAATTGGATCTACGCATAACAGTAAACAAGGATCTTTTTGGAGTGAAAGAACTTCCTACAGTCCTGCTGCTGATCCCTAACTTTCTACGCAGTAGATTGAGAACCGTTGAACTTTCGTCTAATAGGACATTAGGGAGTTGGAAAATCCGACTCATAATTCTTGTCCTGACATTTGTCAACAGGTAGGATGACATTTGTAGACAGGTTCTTGGCAAGTCTTTATCTCCTAATCACATGGCATGTTCCGTGTAGACTCGGCTTGGCACCAGTTCTTATGTGTGTACCCAACCGTGTTAGCATTTGTCAGGTCATTAAGCATTTCTACAGATTTACGGAGTACGAACCGAAATTCATTCCTGAAGTCCAAAATGGTGACAGAAACTCAATTTTCAATAGGGCGACCTACATATTATTCGGTAGTAGTTAGTTGTTAAGGTCAAATAACTGATGACTCTGTTTGTTTGTTGCAGCATGGTGTTCCACGTCAGCTCCCTTCCGCCCGTCTCTCCACCCGCTCATCTCATGAATCCCTTCGTTCCAGCCGACGCCCAAGCTTTCTGCCAACCAAAGGAATTGCTTCAGCCACCAAACTGATTAATCAACACTTATTCGGTGAGCAAACCAAGGCTGAAACCACATGTTAAGTGGCCATATTCAGAACACATGCGATACCATGTCATTTGGAAACACTTTGGGGAAAAGCGCTGCTTAACTAGCTCTCGCTTCTCAAATCTTGCTCAAGCTAACGTAAGTCTAATCCTTACTTTCCCAACTCAAGGGACATGAAACGTACTAACAATGGTTTAACAATGGTTTTTCCTCTGTGTTCTGATCTGGACACAAATTCAACTTGTTCACAACCAATTTTTACAATGTTTTCCCTCGAATTTAACTAAAGTATCCAGTTGTTGACTAGTTGCGCATGCTTTCTCCGTAGCACGCCATTACAGTTAAAATAGAAATAGCTAAAGCCAAAACAGCTAAACAAAAACAACTTGTTTTTGTATTTCAATTCAACTCGTTGTTTTAGCTGTTAGTCTTGCGAAGCTGTTTTACTACGTATAGCTGTTTTTATTTTAACTATTACGTCAAACTCCATTTTTTTAGCTATTATGGCATGGAAGTTGCTTTTCGAAACCCAAATTGCTTGTCTTTCTGCTTAGTGCTTCGAAACCTTAATATAAGCCAATATATTCGACTTGTACTATGAAACGATAAATCCTGAAACACTGGGACAGCACTGGAATGTCTCCGCTTCACGTTTTGGCATGCTCCTTGTATCAATTATGTATTCCATGAAACCCTTTCTGAGCTTTCACATCCAAAATCTAAAAGAAATTCTAAGATTTGAGAACACGAAAGTGTGAAAGCTTTTTTCCATAATTATATGGAACGGAATTAGAAGTTATTTCAAAATTGTTTGGTTTGTTTGTAAATTAGGAGCGAGCTCAAGACACGAGAACAGTACAAAGAAGCCCATACTAAAGAAAGAAGTTGCCTCTGAAATGGAAAGACTCCTTGAGAATAAAAATGAGAAAAATGGTAAGAATTTAAATAGTTCTACAGAATATCTTTTGTCATCGGAATCGGAAGTGCTAAAGAGTTGTTTTGGATGGTCAGAGATGGACACGTTGGAGCCAGGGGGCGGGAGCAGTGGGAACGGAGGTGCGGACCGCGTGGTGGTGCCCAGTTCGTCGAGTGAGTGTTCACCTGGCGGGTCCACGTGCACGATCATCAGCCGAAGACTTCCCAAACCACTCACGCCCACTGTTCCAGGAGGAAGCGGTGGTGGGACGGAGGAGAACAACCTCACCTCATCTTGATTTCATTCCTCCCGTATTAAGAATAATATAAAATAATAACATGCTCAACTTCCTTCCAAAATGAAACATTTTTAAGACAAATTGCCGTCGAAAATAACTTTGCGCGCGTTAAACCTATGCGCGGAATAATATGACACAAACAACTCTTTTCCCTCCCCACCAAACAAACTTCGTTTCTCTTCTTCTCTAAGTCTAGAACCTCTAAACATAAGTTTCCATTTGCACAAAGACAACCAAACAAGAAACACTTAGTCGACTAGCAACCACCATTTGGGCACACACTTCTACACAAACCCTCTTTGCTTCTCGGCCTCGGAGATTTGGGCACACAGGCGATAAGTAAGATTTAACGGACAAAGCTTAGCACAAGCTAGTCGCAGCGCCAACAGCTAGACTCTGTACAGATCTCTAGGTAGTGCTAGGGAGTAGATGCATGAGCACAACTATAGCAGCGCAAGAACTAGACAAAGGCGTAACGTAGTCCAAGCCCCAGCGCTAAATTAACTTCCAAAGGCATGTCCATTGTCATGATTGCGGGTTCAATTTGAATACAATTTGGAGTACAAACTTCAAAGTACTCAATCTTGGCGAGGGTTCCGGGCGAAGAGTTTGATGCATAAATGGATCCGTTGTTGAATACAGCCGGCTCCCCCAATTTTTACTTAGCCAAATTGACCAAAATTCATTCCGCAAATCTTCACCTCCGCAAAACCGAGGATTACCCGGTTGTTTCAAAAAGATCGTTATGGAAAACATCTTTCTTTAAAGTGTAGAAATAGGCAGACATTTTTAAATTCCCTTATATAAATAAAGTAAAATGAACAGATTAATTCGAAGTCCAGGAAAGTAATTTGGAGATTTCAAATATGGATTAATGACCAACTAACCTTTCTAAATTGTAGATCCATTTCTTTAATTAAAATTAGGTCAATTTGGCTTTAAGGGAAAATAGGGCAAGTAGGCCGACCACGGAATTCCTCGATGCGTTTGGAACTTGGAACGGCCATACTGGCGAAGCGCGG
>JAQFYU010002395.1:0-12027 GCA_034694905.1 Ceratophysella granulata
CCTTTATTTCTGACACCAATCAAACACAAATGGGAATCGCTATGGGATTTTTATCATTCATAGCTTCACTCTGTCCTGAAAAAAATATGTAGTATATACTTAATCAAAAGCCAAAGTCGATACTCGAATACTTTGTTTTCGACCAATTTGAATGGAAAATCCTACGCCAAGCATTATTTCAGGCCGCCAATGCGTGAAAGGCTCAGCAAATATAACCGAACCGTACAATGAATGAATTTGTTGAATGGCTTATGTTTAATCTGATCCAAAACAAATGAGTTTTGGGTACTGATGTCGTGTGTGCCCCCTGCCTCAAAATCGACTTTCCTATGTCGTAGTCTGTTAGTATCCAGAATATTATTCATCATAATTAGTATATATTCATACCAACTACACAAGTGTGCCAATGATTAGTGTGTCTCCAGATCCCTGTGTCATGAGTCATGAACGTTAACGCAATTTAACTCAACCCAACCCAAAATGTTAGGAAACTTTTGGAAATGTTGAATATATGAAAGTAGTTCGTTTATTTATACAAATAGTATTCCAAATTCCAATCATATACACAAAATTGACCTAACGTGGAGTAAACAATTTCTAACACAAACCCACTAATGAGATTCAGAATTATGGCATCACGCAGCAGCATCTAATTTAAATCCATATTAACTTACCTAAATCTTGATTTCACTCTAAATTCCATCATATTCGCTGATACCCGGTTCAAACTTCACCTAATTTTGTCATCTTTATTTTTGTATGTTCAGCATAACTTCATGAAACTATTTACACATACATACATTTTATTATTACATTGGAAAAGATGTATGATGGCAAATTATTAGCATCATCTCATTAGCTATTTTATTTACCTTTGCGTTGTGCACGTACCTTGATTTTAATGTATTTGAATTTGAAATTCTGCAAACCTGTATACCTGTGTGCTAAGTACAAGTTTTATTTGGATGCTTGAAAATGCAGAACAGCCTTAAAATATTTATTTGAATTTGAACACCCAAGAGTGTTATGAATTATGAAAAATAGATTTAAAGTTTCAATATGCGTAGTTACCCATTTTGCAGTGGAACACTATATTTGGAATTTAGATTTGGTTGCTGACTGTCAAGTCACACATGACACTCGCAATTTAATACCTATTATTAGATTGCTATTTGAAGACGAAAATATCACAAATTCATTTTTCCAAATTCAAAATAAGGATATATTGAATTTTCGCGATGAATTGCGTATCAGCCAGAACTTGAAATATTGCAGCGCCAAGTTACTCAAGCGGAGGACAGCGTCAAAACTGTACTCGTATTATATAAAAAAATCGTAGATTAGGTCATCTAAAAGTGGTATGATGCACGATGCATAAACCGTTCTTGTTTTAATTTAAATTATATTATGTTAATGAATTGCAAGTTGCAAGTCGTTTCGCAGTTCGCAGTTTAGCGTAGAAACAGAAGCTGTGTGTTTGGAAGCAAATACGCTGGGAATATTTAAGAATACGAATAAGGTTGGAACGGGTATGGGGCAGGATTTTGTTGCTGTGTAGAAGTGACCTCCAAATGAATAATTGCCTTCTTGGCTTCCGACATTGTGGCACTTATCTTCCAACCTTCACTTTCAATGTGCAGAGTAATTCCACTTTTAGCCTAAACAGAGCATTTAAACGCCTGAGTCATATTTTCTGACACAATGATGCTAATTATGAAAACAAATTAAGTTTTAGCGTTAACTTGTATTTACCTTGGCTCGCTTTCTGTCGGTCCTATCATGAAACTCTTTACTGTTGTACATGTTATTGTACAAGGCCTCGTCTGCCACGTCTCCCGCATCAAGAAATGCCAATCCAAACCAGTTCTCATACAAATTGCAATCATACGGAACTGAGAACATGACTCCAAATCGGAGAGATGAATTTTCCAGTCGATATGTAAAAACACCCACACATCCAGTCGGGGCTTCACTAAAATTGAAGACTTTCAATTTGAAAATATATACTTATGTGAAAAAAAAAGAAGAATTGTTTTAGGGCAAATTTTAATCGAGCACTTACGAATTTTTAGAGAATCCAAAGGCTTCCCTCGTTCTCGGTGCAATTACCGGTTGGAGTGGCGTGTGACAGTATCCAGAATGACAGTGGTGATTCGGGTCGAATAGAGTTACACCAGTTTGATTAGCTAAAATTATAAACGGTTAGCGTTATGAAGCAGCGCAACAATTTTGAGTATTTTATGAACCACTTACTAATTTCTACAGTGCAAGTTCTGTGAGTATTCATGGACTGCGACATGGCCGCCACTGAAGTACCAGCCAAGGATGAACCCGTTTGAATGGGAGTTGCCATTCTAGAATTTTTCCGGGTCCCTTAAATAAATTTGTCTAAATTAAATATTTTTTGCCAATTTTAGTTCGGGTTTTATATTGCAAATTGCAACTTACCCGAATTGATGCTAACAACGGAAACAGGATTAAAAGTCCCTTGTGTCGTAATGATTAAGCTGAACTTGAATTGCCTGCTCTCACTGGAAGTCGTAGTCTGTGTTTGTGGGATTCGGTGTAAAATGTACCCGTATATATTTGCAATATTCTAACACGCAAGTAAATATGACAGTACTAAAATTCTATTTTTGAAAGTGACACGCTAGATGTTTACGAGTATTACCCTTCACCTTCAGCTCACCAGATTAGTCCATTGTCTAATTAACATTTAAGTATTTAACATGGACTGCAATTAAGCCCACCCGCATATCTTTGTAAAAGGAAGCACGTAGTTAACAAATAAGTTATACTCATTCAAATCATTTAATATTCTCCAGCCATTTCTAACAACTACCTGAATGGCTTACGATTACGATACCCTAACTTTAACTTTAGCTTACGTAAGCGTATGTATCCTTGCGGGACGAATTCAACGACAATGAAACAGGATGGAACTAATTTGATCCGTGTTATGATCAACGCGCTCGCTGCTACCAGTTCTATGTAGTATTGTAAAATGTTACGCCTCTAAAAGCGTTTTCTTTATGATTCATGAGTCTAATGAAATGATTCATTAAATATGTTTGAGAATAATAAAACTCGAGTAACAATTTTCTAGATTTAAATTATGAAACTCACACAATGAACCAGCCTAGCTATTAAATTTTCACACCTAAACAAAGGAAGAGTCTGAAGTAAATTCCGGCTGAAAGCTGAAACACAGAACGTTGACTACATGGTATTCAATTCACCCAAGAAATTACACCATGAAGCATGACGGATATATCGCGTTAGGCTAGGTGCGTGCGACTTCAGCGACCGTTATTGAGTTCGCTCAATTTAGTTTAGGTTCTGCTGAAACGTAATACCAACCAAAAAAGGTGTGCGGTATACGATATGGTATCAACGATTTCAACCTAACCGTAAGGAAATAATGAAAAGTCTCCTATTTTTGTGATTTATTCAAACGAACTGAAGCACAATGATTAGTTTACATCAGCTCAAAATAAGAAGATCATGTCTTCTACTGCTTATTTTGGTGCTTAAATTTTAGAAGAATAGCTTTAGGTAAATATAGCTTTTTATTTTTGGAGCGAAGACTACACGCTTATCAAACAACTAAAATATGTCATTGAAACTGGTTTTCAATTGAACATTTTACTCCCTGACCTTCCTCCTAAACCAGCTGGTCCAAGATTCAGAACTATTCGGATTTGGGTTCTTAGGTGGCGCCGTTTCAGTTCTGGCTTTAGGCGGAGTCTTCTTATCAGCTCGGTTATTCCGCCTATTGGCTGGATGAGACTGCGGTCTTTCTTGTGATGCTTCCTTGGGTTTTAGATCCCGGTTAATGACAGGAGCTGACATCCGGGATTCGGATGTCCTGGAAACTGCCGGAGGGGCTTCAGGTGTAGCTTCTCGTATTTTGGCGTGTGGGATTTGAGAAACTGGAGATGAAGGCGGCGTTATGGACTTAACGCGAGGAACAGTGATGGGTTCGATTTCTTCAATTTCATTTGGTACTCCGAAGATTGATTTCATGGCTTCTGACATTGCTTCATAAAGCGAGAAGTCGATTTTGGAAACATAGTAGGAAATGTTTTCTAGACCAATTTCGGATTCAAGCATCACGGGATGAGGAAAGAGGGATTCAGTCCATTTCTTGAAGAAGGTCACGCCGTTCGGTGTGAAGATGTTCGTCAGACTTGGGCGAATTATATTTGGATCTCCGCCACGAAAGTTAATTTTAAAGTCCCAGTCTTCTGCAACTGCTTCCAGATTCAAAGGCCTATATAGAACAACAAATAAGCATTTACATTTTTTTCATGTTTGTTGTACTGTTTACATTGTATTAAGCCATTTTATAATCAAGATTTTAGTTTTTAGTTTTTTATAATATTTTTTATTTAAAGTTTATTTATTCAAATCTTCCACATAAATACATTCAAATATGGAACATGGCCTTTGCGGAGGATAGCGTTATGCGAAGCAAAATCATGAAGCATCAAGAAATCTTCAAAATCGAAATTCCAGTGCCAAAACAAACAATAAACAAACAATTTCTAAGAGACACTTAAAAGAAGAATTAAAATTGAAGAAAAAATTATAGCCAATAGGGGAAATTAGACGGTTACTAGAGTCACTATGACCAGCTTGCAAAATTTCTATATTTAACCAGAAAAAAATTGTTTAAATTAAATTAAATGAATTCAAGCTAAAATTGATTGAAGACTTAAATGTTACGAATATAGTTTTCGCAGTTGGGAACTATTACATTTTTGTGGTGGTAATTTTGCGTTTTAATCGGTTGAATTCAGGATTAGAATACAATAGAACATAGAACACAACACATGGAGAAAGTTGCATAGTAGCCATCAGTTACTTTTGGTTAAGTAAGGTTTGCGGAAACGCTCGCACGTGGTTACCTCGGGCGGGATACACTTAATGGCTACAGTGTGTATCCTAACTTCTAATCCTGAATTCTTCCGCGATATCACAAACTAGCTAGCATCATACACCAGCTCAACCCTCAACCATACAAAAACGCAGAATTCATTTTCTATGCAATCCAAATCATTTATGACTTTAAAAACAAATGAAATATTTATTACCTGTGTACGCCAATATTCGACAATATCTCTGAAATAAGATCCAGGACTTTATCCGAACTCGTGATTGCTTCAGCCCCTTCTTTCCTATTCGCCACAACTTCAATACTTCCGCCAGCATAAAGCGTTTCCACGACATGCGTCCCATTCGCTCTGAAGAACGAATTAAATTGACTTGTATGTTCTGCTTTGAAAACCTTGGGCAAACCCGAAAGAGCTTTTCGAAATCCAGCAGACAAAACAGGACTCTTCTGAGAAACCTGGAAAAGTCGATGCTCCCTAACTCCAGTGAGACGTCCCACCTTAAACTGCGACCCTTTCGGAATAATGTTATAACCATTCTTCAAATCTGACGTGAAGTTGGTTGTATTAAAACTGTCAAAAACTTGAAGTTGTTCCAAGCGTTCATGGTAGTACTCGGCTTCAGTGTCGAAAATTGAATTAATTCTCACACTTTCGCTTATGACATTGGCTCGAACTCCGAGCGGAGCTCTGTATCCTATTCCAGTAAATTCCAGTGTTTCCATATTGAACGGAGAATTTGACATTATTGAATCCGTGAAAATATTGTAGAAACAGCCAATTCCGAGCGATTTGGGCAATTCAGGTCCTGAAATTCCCATTGACTCTAGAACTTTGACGAGAGCCGGATTTAGCGGGAGTTCGATGAGGAGTTTGAGCAAAGCTTCTGGAGTTGAAGGCAAATCCGCTTCTCCGAATATTTTCTGTCGATTAAATGTCATTTGAGCAATTTGAAGGGAATTGAAGTAGGGCTGTTTCAGCTTCTCATCCAGGGCATCCCATCTGGTCTTGAGTGTTCGAGAAATGTAAGTGTTTTCAATATTGAATTTAGCTTCTTGTAGAACTTTCATGACTTTGTTCACAAGAAGATTTCCTGCTGGAAGGAGTTCACTTTCCTGGTGTAATTGGATTTTAATGGCTGCAGGGTTTTTGAAAGCTTCTCGAATAATGGTTTCCCCGACGACATCTTGACATTTGAATGCGACGGATTGGATTTTTTGAAAGAGGTTAAGTGGATAGTATTGCCCATTGGGAAGCTTGTAGTAATCGTTCAGTTTGACCAATTTATGAATTTCAGGTTTGTTTTCTGCAATGACTACTTCGATGGGTGTTGGGATTTTGGTGAAGGTTTTGACGAGGCTTTCAATTAATTGAACTTTTGGACTTGGATCTTTTCGTAAAGCCTCGTTATCTTCACTCATTGCATGTGTCAGGACGAAGATTAGGTTTGGTGAGCCTTTGTCTATCAGCCGGTAGCCGGTGAGTAGCGTGTCAACTGCTTTGAGCATTTGAATGAAGTGAGACGTTTCTCCGTCAATTCGGTCGTCATTGAACTTGGCAACGAGTAGGACGGTGGTTGGGTAAGAGGATTTGAGGTCGTCATGGTGACTCAACAGGTGGTTGAATGTAGCCACGAACCGGGCGTCGCGGACGTGTGGTTGTTGTCTCGTATCACCGAAACCTGGAGTATCTATAAAAAACCATTAAAATTTGAGTTTAAATGGTTTACCTTTACCCCACCTTTATCCTTCCTTTGAACTGGACATGTCAAACAATGTTTTCAACCGCAATTCACTTTATCAGTTTTAAAAATTAACCCGAATTCTCAACTCGCTTCATCTCAAATGTTCATCCCAGGATTCTCAACCCATATTTTAAAATAATGCACCTGTTTGATTCCCAACCCACAACTTTTAAATGATGTACCCGCTTGATCCTCAATTCTAAACTCACATTTCAAATTTTGTAGATGTAGTGTCTAACTCGCTACATTTATTCTCAATTTCGCATCCCATTCGATTGCTATTTCGGGGTTGTATTCTCAACTCAACTAAAATTGTAAAGCTTCTCAACCGCCATATCTCAAATTCCAATATACTTTCTTTGTTCTCAACTCGCCTCTATCTAAATCCTCTAAAATATTTCTTTAATGTCAACCGCCGCCTCATCTCAATACTTAGAATTGGGCTTCTGATTTCTCAACTCAATTATGATCTCAGTTTGAGTTGAGATGAGATTGATCTCAGCTCTGAACTCTGAACGCTTAAAATAAGTGTGACTCAAGAAATTTTTAATTCTTACCAATAACGCGAAGGTCATATTCGTCGCCATCATACGGAATCTTTGCTGTGTACTCCATAATTGTAGACGTAGCTGAACAGTAGCTTTCCGTTTTGGTTATATCCTTTTCACCGAACAGGAAATTCAGCTAAAATACGTAAATCAAAAATCAGATGCTAATAAAAATCAAATCAAGATTGGCCTTTCAAAAACTGTAATTTACACAAAATACTTACGGTTGTGGTCTTTCCAGCACCGGTCAATCCCAGTAAAACAAGAATTGCCTTATCATCACTCCGCTTTCCTTGCGGGATGACCTTATTCTTTGTTGCCATATTTAAATCGTAATTTCAAACTTGTGTATCTTTATTGTATCTTTGTGTGACTTCAGCTGGTGATTGTGTAACTATAGGTTCTGATTATCGGCGTGTTTAGTATTCGCAATATGTCGGAAGAATAATTTAGCAGTTAGGTTCTCATGCTGCTTTTATCAATATACTAATTTTATTTGCATTCCAGTAATTCTGAATTAAGTATTGATAAGAACATATTGATATTGCCTGTATCATTCAATTGTTTTCAATCATTGGGTGATGGTGACTGGTGATGCATCATGGCTTACGAGGTTGACGCAAGGCTAACATTTGATAAGATAAGACTCCGAACTTAACAATTTGTATTCGTTTAAAATTATTGTACAAGGCGAAACGTATAACAATTAAATTATTTTTATAAACCTGTGTATTATTACAAGCTCGTGTGTGAGCTACTTTGCAATGCATGACTCTGCTTGAAAAATAGAACATGGTTATCAGCAATAAATGTACTGTCATGTTTGTCCAACTCCAACATATAAAATGCTTGATCAGTGACAGAATCCACATTCTTCACGTCGAGTGTTCCAAGCCGAATTTTCCTGTTAAAATACTTGTAGACAATTTGTATTTCTTTTTCTATTGAACCTAAATCATCGTCACCAAGCCCATTTCGTTGACGACAGTAGATTTTCCCAAGGGTTTGACGCTGGAATGATTCATCGGATGGCTTTAGTTTTCGAATCGAGATGACAACACTTGAGTCCATATCCTTGTTCAGAAGTCGATGACCAATGACTAAATCCTGAACCAGGATCTCCGTTTTATCAAACAAAACTATTTTCGTGCCTTCAACCAATGCGGATATGAATTCTAATCCAAATTTTCTGGAATGTGGGAAGCTAAGGCGATCTTTGAACGTCGGGACGAACCACGGTTGATATTCCATGTCGCCATTTTCAAATTCCGGTGGTGTTGGGTTGTTTTGTTGTATCAGGTCCATCATTTTGTATATTTCACCTTGGTTCAATGGGAGTAGGCTAGAAGCCGGTGTATAAATTGTATGTCCAGCGTTTTCTAATTGTTGACATTTGACTGATTGAATAAAGCTGGAAAGAATTTGATCCTGTCTGAGCAAGGAAATGGAATCAAATATACGACTTTGACTTTTGGAATCATTAACATTTTCGATAAGGGCAACAGGTACAGGAAATCCTTGTTTTGGAAAGAACTCGTAGAAAATATTCTGGAATCGAGAAATCTTGAAATCAATGTCTTCGGATTCATTCTTCACTTTGGCAGCATTCGTGAGCAATAGAATGACATTTGAATGCTTGGCATCCGTCCAGTTTTGTTTGGAATGACGCAAGGCTCGAAGCATTTTGCTGAATTCCGAATTCTCACCTTCGAACCGGTTGTCGTCGAATCGGGCGACAATGAAGACAATGCTTGGAATTCTGTTCGGGTAGAGGGCATTAGTGCGTTTCTGTAGAGCAAGAATGATTTCGGCATCTTCTTGAGCAGACTGACCTCGTCCAAAACCGGGAACTTCGATCAGATTCAAGGTCACTGTTGGTGATTCTTGTCGAATTTCTGCAAAGCTAATGCTTGTGCCCTCTGGTGGCGGCGTCAATTCATAGTTCAGTAGATTGGAAATCTATTGACAATTATAAAATATAATTTAATGCTTAATTAAAGCTTCAATATTTTGATTTTTTTTAAAGCAACTCACTGTAGCAGTCTTTCCAGCTCCCGCCAGTCCTACAACAAGGATATAACAGTTTTGAACCGTAGACACCAAATGTATCACACGGTTGGCGTTGTCAGGTATCACAGGGGTAAAATTTGAAAAATTGACGTCTTCGGATTTCGTAGTGGTCAAATGTGGCTTTGTATCTTCAGGTACTTCCGGGGTCAAGTCCGTGAAAATGGCGTCTTTGTATTTAACCGATTTAAGCGGTTGCGAGCGTAGCAACAATATATCTTCAACTTCGGGTTCGGGAATCTCAGTAACAGTGTATGCCCCTGACCGAGCATTTCGCTGCGGTCTGGTAAAATTGGCTGAAACTGGTCTGATGTTGATATTCTGGAATTTTTCTCTGAGATAGGTGAAAGGCACACAGACGCTACAAAATCGATTGTTTAAAAAATGAAATAAAAATGTGCTACTTTAGCTTGAGTCGGGAATTTTTTTTGGAATACAGGAATCATAAGATGAAATCAAATTACCCATATATACTGAATTATGTACATAGGTACATTATAATATATTCATGTACATTTAATTCAAATCTCACCATTTTACAAGCGATTGCCATAATTCCCTGGCGTCTGAACGCGGATGCTGTTGCTGTCTCGGGCGTGGATTCAGGGATTTAGAACTTGACCTTTTCTGGCGTCGCTTCATTTTATTACAGTTGGGCTAGCCTAGGTTAGGCAAAAATGACAACAGCTGAGTTGAAGCACAACTTTCCAAGTCACACAGATGTAACTTGAAACTTGAAACACAGGCAGGTTAGTGGATGATAGGGGATGAACTAAGAATCAAAATAGCTGTTTAACGTGTGTGTTGTGTAAAACATACATAGTTGGTAAATGTAAGCCAGAAGGCCGACGATGTCGGTAAGCCTACATAAACTGATTACGTGCCTAGGAGTGTCAACGAGATAAAATATTTGTTATCACTAATTTACACTAGAATGTATGCGTGGTCACACGTCGAATGCATTATGACGAAATCAATAGGATGCGAATTTTTCTAATGGCAATAAGAACCAAAATTTTGGTATTACTTCGTCGAATGCAATTTTAGAATTTTATCGACTTGAGGAATTTTGGTATGACATGCAATTTTGTCAACGTAAAACTAGGATTAAATCCTACTAACATATTTTCGAGAAGCCGTGTAAATTCTACATTGTATTTTCTATCTGTCTGTCGCACAATAACTTTTGTCAATAGAATTACCTTTGTGACCAATGCCATGGCGACAATACAATTACACAATTCAATTTATCCTATTTCTGGATTCAAAATATTTTAAATGTAGATGACAGAGAGATGCGAAGGCTGTTTTTCGTTACACTAGACAAGGTAAAAAAAACAATGCAAATTCGCATCTCTCTGGTTGATGATGCTCCAGTTATAAAAATTACAATACACGTCTCTCGATTGCCATAGCGACGTAATAAAATGCTAAATGGGCTACTGAAATGATACATATTCCAACTTGATATTCAATTCAAGGGCTTCACAAAATTATGCTGAGCTGCACAAGAGGAGAAATGCCAGGTGACCATACGGAATCGGACCGTACCGACGACGGTTGTCCGCATCCGCATCATGCAAATTCACAACTCTGTTGTGACTACGTTGGGCAACTAGTTAAACATAAAACAATGGTTGATAGATGAAAAGAAGAGATGACATTTATTTGGAAATTAGAATTGTTTTCTTTGTTTTTGCCTTGTCATATCGATGTGATTGCGTGGAAATTATCAGACGAAATATTTTATAAACCCTTTTTTTAAATAATAAGCCGCTTACAAGTCTTTCAAACTTTGCACGCTTCCCTTATTTCAAACCAAATCAAAGATCTAGTGAATATAGATTCAAAAATTTACGTATACACAACAAAGACGAGTTTCAAGCATTAAAAAATTACCGGTATTTATTCATTGTAGTTTGATACTCATTAGAGATATAGAAATAATTGTGTTGCTTGTTCCCAGTAAGCATACTGTATGTATTTCACTACACGCACTCTCCTTATTGGTGGTGTATGGTAAAGTCAAACACCCTGTTAATAATGTTGAGAAGCGAACCTTATTCTGGAAGAATTTGCGAACTCATGTTGGACAAAGGCGACTCGACAAATGATGGGTAGGTATTTCTGCATGATTTATTGTGTTGAAAGAAAAATGGCCATTAACTTGAGTATTTTTCCTGGAATCCTGCTGAAATATCGCTCTCCTGTACGTACGTACGTACGGCGTCAGTAGTGCTGCTGCATCAAAATTCATGGTGAAGATTGGTGAAGGTGGTTGAATGTATTCATTTGTGGCAAAATCTCACTCTGAGAGTTTTGCTTTTTATGCTCAGCTTTTGCAAAGCGTGGCAAACTTGAGCTCACATGATTCAAGAACCACATTTTTTTGCGGTTCATGTTCAGAACTTGTGACCTGAGTGCAGCAGTCAGCATAATAACAGTTAAAAATTAAAATATTGTATTTTGTATTTAAAGTTTTGTGAATATTTGGAAAGGTACAAACACATTAGAGGACGAACCTCAATGGAGTTATTCGAGGATCCAACCAAGCTGGTGAAGATCTGTGCACCTATGGTCAGATACTCCAGGTATACTATTTTGTATTTGTCTTAATTGTCTTCATCTTCATTATTATTTAATTTTTGCAGGCGATGCGATATAATATTTAATATTATGAAGCGCTATTAATTAATAAACAATGGGCATAATATGTAGATATACCTACGACCTACGCTTGTAGTGATTATTCTATTATATAAGTCGTCGCAAC
>JAQFYU010002396.1:0-12026 GCA_034694905.1 Ceratophysella granulata
CGGTTTTTAACCCTGTTTACATATAGAAGCTCGGCTGCTAAGATGAAGCAGTTAAGCTTCCGTTGATACCATGTCACCTACGTGACTTGCGCTGCGCTTCCAAAAAGTGTCTGACAGACGGACAGACAGACGGACGGACAGACAGGATCATCCCATAAGACCTTTTGGTCTAAAAGAGTTACCATAAAATCAAATCAAATCACTTCTAAACTAAACCCATAAATACACATAAATTTCAAAAACTAGAAACTAGCCCATTTACACCAAAACTCACTCTCGTTCGTCAAAAATGTGATATATATAGGTCACATCATCCCTAAAAAACGTGTAGAATTCTCAATTTATTGCATCGGCGTCCCATCTTTAAATGTAAACAGTTACCATAAAAACAAATAAAATCACATCAAATTCCAAAAAACTAATTCCATATAAAACAAAGCTCACATTCCGCTATAGTCAAAATGTAATATACACAGCACACCCTAAAACTTGTAGAATTCTCAATTTATTGTATTGGTACATCCTCTTTATATGTACAGAGATACTATAAAATCACATAAGATAATATAAAATATTTAAACTGGTCCATTTAAACCCAAAACTTACACTTAATTTGTCTAAAATTTGGGATACACAACATCATCCCTTAAAACGTGTAAAATTATTAGCATAACACTCAGACTTCGTTTGTCATTCTCAATTTATTTTATTGGCATCCCATTTTTAAATGTAAACGTATCCCCCTTTCGAAGGAGTCCTGCTCAAAGTCGGTGAACAGAATCTTAATGAAACTGAGTTATTCTAAAACTACAACTGATGAAAGGAGGTTCTGATTTTTATTTATTTTAGACTAATAACGCTAAGTTTATTTTATCGAATTTTTAGAAAAAAGTGCAAACATTCGCATTACGTTGGCATGGACGATTTGATCAAATAATTTCGAAAAATGATCAAAAAAGAGAAAGCGACTGCATTACTTTGCATTATGATCCTGGGACTTGTTAAAGTTGTTATTTCCTTGTTGCTAGGGCGAAATCGTCGATGTCAACGTCATGCTAATTATTGTAATTTTTTGTAGAAAATCGATAAAATTAACTTAGCATGTGTCTAAAAAAATTTAAAATTCCAAAACTCCTTCCATGAGCTGTAGTTTCACAACAACTAATTTTCAGTAAAATTGTCTTTACCGATTTTGATCAGGGCTCTTTCAAAAGTGGGATACAATCACAAATTCACCCTTACAATCACATAAAATCAACTAAAATCACGTAAAACTCCAAAAAAAAACTAACCCATTTAAACCAAACCTAACACTTCATTTATCAAAAATTTGATCTACACAACATCATCCCCAAAAATCGTGTAAAATTCTTAATTTCATTAAAAATTAACATAAACCATATCCAACCGCTTACACAATTTCCTCCATAATTCTGGTATCCACTCACCCATCGTCCCCCACCACAAAAATTCCTTCCCGTCTCCTTCTTCTCTTAAAAGTGAAAGCATGGACATGGGCCTATCTCCCAGTGCCCCAACTCAACTTTCTCCTTCCCTCCAGTCCAGGTTCAGTTCCGAGTCCATCCCAAAGACCTGCTGGTCTGGTGCCTCTGAGTCCATGCGGATTCTGAGTGGTGAGAGGGCAGGAAGACGAGGAGCGAGGAAGGAAGAAGTGTGTAGGCGTAGGCGTTCTTCACTTTCCACAACAGAGAGTGGTGGGCAGGGAGGCAGCAGGAGAAAAGACTCTGTTCCACCAGCCATCCGCCCCATACCCAATCTAGAACTCAACCACTCAAACCCTTATAACAATTCCGAATCTCCTTTCTCCCTCTCATTCCTTTATTCACTCTACACCGTCAAACTTCCTTCTCTCTCCTCAAATCAAAAATTCAAAACTTACATACACGCATAATTAACTCAACTACAAACGTCCAAAGTAAAAAAAACAAAGCAAAGTTCCAACTTTCTCCAATCTCAAATTTTTTGTGTACCAGGTGAAAATTATCATTTTCCGTCAACTAAAAAAAAATCTCAAATAAATAGTCAGAACTTCCGTGCTGAACTGAAAAATCTCCCGCACTTGACCAATTTGAAATTGAACTAGAAGTAAATGTGTAGAGCCGCCGCCGGCTTAGAAGTGTGAGTGAAAGTCGGAGAAAGCATTAGAACACTCAGAGAAAATTGTTTTTTTTTGGTGTGAAGGAACAGTAGAATCCCGGAGTACGACCGAATTTCTATGAGACCTGTTGTAGCCTAAAACCTCTCTCAATCTTTGTACAATTATGAAGAACATAGTTAGTTTCACGCTTCTTCTCCTCCTCCAATTATCACACATGGCCCTGGCCATTCAGCTGAATGGACAGACGGGTGAGACGAGTCATCGGGTTGGAAGTGGGAAAGGTGTCTGGCCACCTGCTATTCCCATGTGGAACTTTCTACCCGAAGAGTCGAGCATGGGTGGTGGAGAGAAGAAGACGGAAGGCCGGGTCCAGCCACATGATCATCAACATCTTGGACATGATGATGGGGAGGAGAGGAATGGACATCCGAATCATGTTCCTTCACTTCATCCTGAGGATATTTTGGCAGAAGCTGAGGATATTTCCTCACTCCTCTCTCCTCGTCGTCTACATCCGCTGAAACGGTCATCCTCCTCAATCTCATACTCCTTGGCAGACTCGATCCGGAAGACGGAGGATCTCAAGAGAAGTCGGCCATATGATGTACCTCAGATTGGTAAGTCAGAAGTTTATATATTTACAGCTTCCTACCTGAAACCCGCTTCATTTGGCATAATTTCATAATTTATAATTAAATCCGGCTTAATAGTGCATATTTCACAAAACACTACTGTCAAAAATGTAATAATTTCATATTGTTTAGCATGTATTTAGAAATATTGACAGATTTTTAAATATGACATAATTCTACATGTTTCATAATTACACAAATGACAAAAAGTTGTATTGAAGTCTCAGATTGGTATATGAGCATTCGGAGCGATTTACAGCTTTCCAATTAAATACGACGTAATTCCGCATAGCATATGGCTTAAGCAATATCAACAACATGTCAAACGTTCACATTTATAATCTAGGAGTTTGAAGAAATTGCATCTTTTTAATTGAAAACATCTTTATTCTGCATAATTCCTAAATTATGTCAAGACATTTTCGAATTTCTATGTTATTTTCGATTTTTCTATCAATATGGGCATATTACACGTGACACATATCACCACCTCTAGTTAACGAATTCATAAAAAGTACCTTCGAAGAGCAAAAACTTTACCATAAAGGTATTTAAATGGGTTATACATTGTAGTTTACGACATTGCTGTTTCAGCTGAATAAGAGGCCAGTGTTTTTTTTTTTTTAATTCTATACTTTAAACGCTTTGAGTTTCCTTTGGAGATAACTGCATTTCATTGTATCGGTTTTGAACAATTTTCAACGTAATTAAATTACAGGCATGACTTAACCTTGAGTTTTCTCTCTGGAATTGGGGAATACTAAATTCAAATGTTAAATTTTCATTTTTAATGCAAATCTACTCGTATATTAAGGATTTGGAGTGGTTATGTCGCTATTGCCATTTTACAGCTTATGGTGAAATACGAGACTCTACAGAATTTTGGTTCAGTTCTTCATACTGTAGCATGTTAAACAAGCTCCGTAACTTCATAAGCAGCCCACACCACACCTTTCCAAAATTTTCAAAAAATAAAGATTTAAATGTCGTGAATCGTGACCCATGAGGCTTCTCCGAATTTCTGACTCAGAAAAGAGTCCGAATATTTTAAACCCTGACCGAATACGGTGAAAGTCTGCTGTCGCTCTAGCCTGTCATTCCCTTTCCCACCCAAGGTACACCAGACAGACTTGAGTTGGTCTGACTCCGCAGAACACTTCTGACGTCTTTTGTGAAGAGGCCCCGTTGTGAAAATAATAATATTATGACTGTATTTCCATTCCCCATGTCTTCTTCCGTGCGTGTCTTCAGTCTTCCCCGAAACTAAACCCAATTATTAAGCTAAACTTACAACTCAGTCCAGCTCAAATTTCGGAAAAGGAAAAAGAAAAAGGAAAGTCAGAAAATAGAGAATCACATGGAACGCTACTAAGAGCATGAACTTCTTACTCGGGGCATAACGGTCACAAAAAGTTGGGTAGTTCACAAATCATTGAAAATGGGTAGAAATCAGTTTATTTAGGAAAAAAAACTTGGAGCAGACGAAACTTCCTCAAAAAGTGATGGGGAACGAGGAGAGTCTCAATGTTTTTCCTGACAGTGTCAAATATAAAGCCGAAAGTTATAAGTGGATATTGGAATCTGACCAAGAAAAGAACTGGGTTGTATTTCAGGTCAGTAGCCCAGCCAAAGCTGAAGAAAAAAGACAGCATGTGTGAAAGGAAACCTGTTGAAAGTTATAATGCAAAAAAGAAAGGGGGAAAATAGTATCACTCCATTTTAGTCTCATTCAGTAGGGCTTGCATATGGTACGTAAATGCAGGATATAAGAGGGGCGTTCCATGAATTTCGTGTCACTGTTTAGCAAATTTTACCTTTCGCAATGGTGAATGAATCGGGCTGAAACTTTCACTGCAGGTACAGTAGTAACTAATCTACATTGCAGCCAAAAACACTGGGTAAAACTAGAGATAAGACACATTTTATTCAAATTTGGGCCGAAAAATGAATTTTGCCACTTTTTTGTAAATATTTTTGCCACTTTATCAAAGTTTTCCTCTAAATTTTCTTTTGTATTAATTAAATTTATTGAAGCGCTTCAGCGTAGAGTATGCTTAAAATCGAATGAATTGAAGCCAAATCATTCCAATTTTACACATTTTCAAACAGATGACAGAAATACAAGTCGATTTTATGAAATTTGTACAAAAAATACTTCCTCAATGTAAAATCTTTGAAATTTTCACCAAAAACATAGTCCAGCAATCGCAGAAATAATTGACGAATTATATGCAGGTGTAGATCTCTAAATTATAAAAAAATCATGACGAAAACGATGATTTTTGTTAAATTTGTAATAGAAACACGATTGTCATGTGGTTACCATGGTTATTTTGCCCAGTATTTTACTACCATAGAATTTAGTTATAGTCACGGCAGATCCGCATTTGGTGATTAAATCTATGTTAAATCCCATCAAATTGGGATTTATAGTGATTTAATGGGATTTAATTGCAAAGTCCAAAGTTTTTAAATTAAATCCCGGCACACTACAGTGGAATTTAATGGGATTTAAGATTTAATTGGAATTCCAGTTTTCTAAGTTGTTTAAATTAAATCAAATCACACCTTTACCTAATTAATTTCTATTGAATCACAATTAAATTAAATTCAGGCAGTGACTCTTGACTCTAAAGCCCAATTCAATCTACCAGAAGATATCATGTAACAAACAGCACCTCGAATTTATGGAACGACCCTCGTAGACATCGAAACACCAGCCGGTGCCCCCATGTTCTAACCACAACCTAATGCTCCCCTACAAAAAATGGCCCTATTCCACCAAAAATAGATTTCCCAGCTGGAAGAAAGGAAAAGTCAATAAAATACATTTGACTCGTGGTTCCGGTCCGGGTTTCCCTCATGTAAATCTTCAAACGTTTGTCTGGATTATAAGAAACAGGCATAAGTGAAAGCCCAGCCGCTTTCACCTGGCATGGCCTGACCACCTAAAAAATCCGAACCTCGTCTTAAGAATTACAATGAACCCATTCCTGACGTTAGTGCGCGTCTTGACCCTCAGGTCCCTAAACAGCCATAAACATGAAATCTGACATTAGGGAATTTGGGCCTGTCTAATAGAATTAACGTACAGAGTCGTTTCCCAGGTTTTTCATGATCAATCTATGTCTTGAACCGAGCTTTTGCACAATTTTCCCTGAGTCACCTTGAATATTGTCATGGAATACTGGTTTTTACTAGTTGAACTGCATTGACGAGGTCGAGTGAGCGGAAGTGCTGTAGGTCTGGATTCGAATGACTCTAAAAATCCGGTTTCTACCGCCGGAATGCTGTACAAAAAGAGGAAATTTACATAGAAATGGGACAAGACTTGGGATTCGATGGCGGAGGGCTGGAGGAGGTCGAATCTGTTCCCAAATGATTAATTTGAAACTCTCAATTTGTAACGTGACTTGAGATCTGAAATCTGCTAGCCGTTATTTTATAACTTCGAGTCTTGTAATTTTGAATTTGAAAAATATTGGAGGAGAAATTGTTTCAAGTCAATATTGAGAAAGCTATTACTGTACTGTACTGTACAGCACAGTCTGTAGTTCATATCCGTATACGTGGAAGGCATGTTGAAATAGATATCTTCTAATCAATATTCAAACCCTGACTCATCACATTACATTTCCTAAATCAGATTATCTCTCCAACTTGGTTTCGTGACGATAGCATTATTTGCTTTAAGGAATCAGCAGGTCTCAAATATAATTAGATTGAACAGGGTGGGCACGAAAATTGTGCTATCATTTCAAAAATTCTCAAGTTTCAACCAACTAGCTGAACATGGTTCATTGAAAATACACTCAACGATCAAAGCTAGATACTTTCAAATTTTTATCAGATTTTTTCAACCCATTTAAAGTCGTTTGAGAAAATTTTGAAAAAGATCCAAAACTGAACTCTCAACAGTATAAATTTTGAAAAATTTCAATTAATTTTGTTTCAAATTAAATTTGATGGCGTTCCGCTTCAGGTTGCAGAATTTTCGAAGGTGGCCCAAATCTCATGCCCACCCTATATGCATTATACATTAGCTCTTCTTAGAACTTCTTAGATTCTAATTACTTAATCTTAAAAACTTTCCTTGCGTGTTAGGTACAAGCCCTGCGTGTTCAAGATTGCACAAACACCCCCTTCGCAATTTTTTTTGCGAAATGAAGATCCTACGAATCCTGAATGAAACTGAACTTTGTTTTGTTACAGAACATTACCAAACCAACAAATGCTTAGCTCAATTTCCCAAGGTGTAAATAGGAAGATCCGGATTTCCGAATATTCAACACGTAAAGGTGAAAGGGTTTGGTTGCCAGGTGGTAAATAGTGCTTTGGTTAATGTTCCATACCAATAATGTATAGGTTTATATTAGTTGGTCCATTGCCCTAATTGCTTATCTATATTTTAGTGGATTTCTTCTAGAGAGTGAAACAAGAGGAAGGGCTTGTTAAGCAGATTCTAACATAGACCTGAAGACACTACTCGTCCGTTGAGTTATACGAGGAGACTTTGTTCCTTAGTATAACGGGTTCTAGAATAAACCTCATGTTTTATTCATGGGCTGTGAAAGGATCCTATTTCGGAAGAGGAGCAATGGGAAGAAGACTTTCCATTTTTCATAATACTGTAGCCAAAGTATTATCCTTCCTTCTCCGCCTTGTGGCCTCCCTTATGGAGCTTCATCTGAAGTTCCGAACGGAAGAACCCTATTGATCCATTGAGGAAACTATACATGTCCGCTTTCTATTTTCTGCATGGATTTACAACAACCTTTTTTATTGTTTTTGCACTTTATTACCTTGACGTAAATGTGATTTGAGGGTGGGGGAATAATATACTTTCTCCTTGCTACTTTGTATTTTAAACTGGACACTGGATTTACATGGGTACTATTAGGTCACGTGCTTTTGAAAAAATTGCGGCCTGAAGCAGCAAATCCAGCTCAATGCCATCAAAATTAAATAAAATTAAAATTTAAACGTTGTAATTGAATTTGACAGATTTTGTTGATAGATCTTCAATTTTCGGTCATTTTTAAAAGATTTTTTGAAAAATGAATTATAAAAAATATTTCAATTTTTTAAAGATTAAACTATACTATAATTACAATAAATTGTGTAACTCTAAAAATAAATAATAAGCGATATACGCGCCTAAGCCTAAAAAAATAATGGCTGTTGGTGCAAACGAGGGCTGTTTGATAAGTAGGGATAGGAGAACCACGCTCTCCCCCATGTCAACATAGAAATGATCTTTTGGACAACTTTTTAATTTAAATTTAAATTTAACATTTTTAAAATTTTAATAGCACGAGTTGTAAAAATTATATACTCATTTTAAATTAGAAATCTGAAAATTTTGAATGTTGTTACTTTACGAGGGTTGTTCGATAAGTAATGAAATGATTGTAGAACCGCCTTTCGCCCCCATATGTCAACATAATGCTATTTTTTTTTGCATTTTGTTCAAAAATTCGTGAACAAACTTAACTCAGGTCCAAAATTCTGAATTATCCATCGGTTCTATGAGACTAGAAGCTAGACGATTCGAAATCGAATGGAAATACTTTCTCCATATCTTCACATTCCATTTTATACACGCTGAAATATTGTTTGTTTAATGGAAGGAATGGGATGAAAGGTTGGTTTACCCAAAATCATTTGAGTCCAAAATTCCTGGAATTGCAAATACTAAATTCTGAATCATATTTGATAGCATGGGTTCGATTTAGGGTCACTAGTCCACTCGTGCCTAAATTGGCAAACACGATTAATACGTCTGAGCTCTAGCGTAATTTGTCATCTGACGTAATTCTAATTCCCAGTGTTGAATTACAATGACGTCCGATGACCAATAAACTGCGTACGAAGCTGAACCTGAACAATGCGTAATAACCTTGGTCACCCAGTCAATTAACTGTTTTCTCTTACTGCAATTTAAACCTTGACTCAACGGCGTAAATGCCATTTCTCCTATTGACGTCCAGCCACACGTCTGTCTGATGAGAAATAAAGAAATCTAATTATTGGGAATAAATGAACGGACGTTCCTTTCAGAAACTAGTGTAAATAGCTAAGTTAAGGTTTCAACTTGACTCGTCGAATTCCAGTTGAGCATTTAGAAATGCGTATAGGAATCCGAGTTTGAGTGAGATAATTAGGACTCACTGACGTGGTACGAGGTACATGTTCAATTCCTCATTCAAACAAACTTTAAATTATTCTCAAATGAAGTAAATAATTGATGTATGGAGTTCAAGCACGGGCACGCCCATTTGCTCCTCCACAACCCACGAACATGTCAATACGACTGGATTTCCAAGGAAAAGTAGACTTGGAACCTCAAAGCATTGAGTTCCTTTTGCTAAATAAATATCCAAATACAAGGAAGATCTCAAGTTTCTGCTTAGACAACTTGGAGAAAACTCAATTTATACTTTCTAATTTTAGGTCGACTTTCTTGGGCTTATGCGAATACGCTGGTCATGGATCGTCACTTGATCATATGCGGGGGAAATGCTTAATTTCACATTTACGCGTTTCATATGATTTGTGCCTTTTTCCTTGTGTATTCTGCACAAAATGAGTTTTGAGGACCGTTCTATAATTTTTGCATTGTACAGACTGAGGCAAAGTGAATCATTTGCTTGCTTTCGTACGTTTCAAATCAAACCAAATATTGCAGATAAATTAATTATTAGACTTTTAAAATTTGGACTTGTAAAATATACTAGTCAAAATTCGAAATTCAAATAGATTTGGAACGACAGTCCTCTGAATTTACCTTGGGTAACAGAGGAAAAGCAAACCATTTTTTAAAAAATCAATGTGCAGCATACTAAAAATTTGACCCTGCATAAAACTGTCAAACTTAACATAAATGTTTAAAAAATATATTAGAAAAAACCGAAATTCTTTCAAATTTCAGTCGATACTCTTTAAAATTTACCTTGAGTCGGTCTAATTCACCAAATTTTACAGTTTAGCTCAACTCAATTTATTTTATTTCGAATTAAATTGAATAGTACTTCCACCCATTGGAACTCCAATTTCAGGAGTTCATTGAAATTTCAAAAGTTGTTAAAGGAAGCCACAAGTCTGGCCACAATATAACTACTCTGAATATTTGTCTGTCTGATAGACGTAGGAAATAATTAATTAGTAGATGAAAATAGAAGACAAAGTCAGAGATTGATTCCAGAGTCGAGAGCAACGGACCCGGACCAGATTGAATGATGTGGTTCAAAGCCAGGGTTTCCTGTACAACTCCCGACGTTACGATTGTTCAGCTCAAGAGTCTATTTATAAACCCGTTCCACATTAATCACTCCTTAATTACAGTAGAATACGTGTCAGGCCAAGGTGTTTTGTAAATTATAATTAGACTGTTGGACGGATGGGGTTTTGTCCTGTGCGACATTACGATGGGACACCTGGTTTGGTTCTATATTGATACTAGAGATTCTTTCACTGATAGGCCAACTGGACCGGAAAGCCACAAGGAGAGAATTAATGGACTTGTTTTATTTAACCAAACCAAAAACCGGTAGGGTCTATGTTAGTGCTATGGTAGAAAATTTTCAAATTAATCTTAAGGAATGATATATGTATGTATGTGTAAAATTCATGGGGACTAAAAGAATTAGCTCTGTGCGTTAAGTAGGCCGTATGTTAATTATTTTAAAAAATTGGAATCAGGTAGATCCAAAATTAAAGTTTATTTTCCAACTGGTCTGGTAACATGGTAGGATGAGAACTGGCGTTTCAATGAATAAAATTGAGCCAAAGAAAAGCATTCCGTATTCATACCGTGTGGAAACCGGAGGGCCTAAGCTACTCTCTGTATTAATAATAGTCCCTGGCTTTCCTACTCCGTATAAGGCGAGGCGAATAAATAAGCAAGTGGTCAGATTTTCTTATCAGATTGGGCTAAAAATAGACTTTAGTTCTGGGTCCTGCACGCCTTACACGATTTATTGAGTTTCTATACGAAGCAATAGCTCACCTCTTCACATGCAAGGGAACTATCCATGTGTTTTTCCACCTTGCATGACCAATTGCCAGAAGGGCCTCAATTGAGAGCTCAGGAACATGAATTGGATTGGCGAGAGTGAAAGGCATTAGAGGCACTTGCCATATAAGGCTCACATGTTTCTCAGTAGACAGCTGCGCATAATGCTAAGTGAGTGAAAGGTCAATATTCCTAACTGACACAGATGGGCTTCAATTGTTTCGGAAATGCAGAGCCCATCCTTCTGCACACGGCCGCATCCAAATGCAGAATCTTTGACATGAGTTCCATATATTAGGAAGCACACTACCAAACGTTGAGTGAATTGTTGTGTTTTCACTGGCCATGAATGTGTCTCGAGAGACGCCTGTGTGCCCACTTCACTGTTGGAGGGTTACTGGGTCCAGGTAGAACGGAATTGGGCTCAGAGGAAAGTCCTAGGCTCCATTGGAGAAAGTACCAGGAGGCAGATTTACCCAGATTCAAACGGCCCATAAAGGACAACCACTCCCTTTGTTTTCTACCTACTTCCAACTCTGATTCCAGCCTCTTTATTGTCTCTGCACACTTATGTCCTCGTCAATTTTTTAACTCCAGAGTTTCAGGAGTGGGCGGAATTCTTGGTCGTTTACACAAGGTCAAGAACTTTTTTCTACTAAATAACTTTAAATGTGATTTATTCAATAGTGCATTACGTGCAACTTTCTCCAGTGCTTTCACCAAGGATTTTACTCGTGTGCTTTCACCGGTGATTTCACTCGTACTTCCACCAGAAATTTTCCCTATAGTCAGGCTTTCACCCGTACTTTCACCTGTGCTTTCACCCGTGCTTTCACCAGTGCAATTGGCTGGACTTTCACCCGTACTTTTACCTCTACCTGGACCTGGAACCGTACTTTGACCAGTGCTTTCACCAGCGCTATTTGTACTTTTACTCGGATGCCCACGCAAACTTTCACCTATTGTAATTTTATCGGATAAAGTGCTCATAATTTTCAAGCATGTTTTCACTTGTACTTTTACTTGTGCTTTCAGCTGCACATTGAGCTGGACTTTCATTAGGACTTTCACATTTACTTTCACATTTACTTTCACCTGCCCTATTCTTCGCTGTTTTTAAAAGCTCTTTCACTTGAACTTTCACCTGAGTTTTTAAATACAATTTCTTCAGTATTTTGATCGACATTTCCAATCCCGATTGATGATTTTTTTTGCTTCCATTAGGCTTGTAAGTAATTAGGCTGAAATAAGCCTTTCCTAG
>JAQFYU010002397.1:0-12020 GCA_034694905.1 Ceratophysella granulata
TTTTTTTTTTCAATTTTCGAAAAAAACGACTAAGTCCCGAGCTCCGAAGAAGTGGTCCGCTTTCGTATACTCTAACCGGTCAATCACTATTGTCAATAATTATACTGTTACAGTTGTCACTTAGTACAGGTCAGTCAGGTCAACATATATACTTTAATAAAGTAACTGTTTACGTCATTGGGACACCAGCTCATTGTGCACAGTGTTTTTCATTCCTCACATCTCATCTCATCGGATACTCATCATCTGTGGCTGAAGACGGTTCATGTAGATGTCTCATGTTCATAGTTGCTGACAGCTAGTCCACCACTAAGGAGGGCAACACTCAGTTCCGTGTCTGGAATCTGTTGTCCCGAGTAAAAACACTTCAAGAGGGAAGAGTTACCTTCTCATCAATCACCATACTACCTGAGCTTAGACTTATTAATAAGAACCAAGTCTTGTGTCCTGTCATGCTACCAATATTTTTGATTATTTGCTTGTGATAATTTATACTTCGTAGTACTCTTACCGAAAGTAGTACAAAAGTAGTACATCAATCTTTTGTAGTACAAGCCTCCCCAAAGTAGTACTGTACTACCCAATGTAGTACTGATGGTCACCTAGCTCATGACTGATCTGTGAGAACGAAGGAGACGATCAAAGTTCTACTGAATGATGATTGATTTTTGTAAGAACGTGCTAGCAAAATCTTATTTGCATGCTTTGTGCATTATATTTCACCTCGTAAGCTGGCACATGAAAGAAATTATGATCTACCTTGTCCGACTTGGTATGAATTTTTAATATGAGGTGTACTATTCTTGTATATGGTTAGGTTCGATGAAGTTATCACCGCAGCAGCAACAAGTGCTACAGAATCCTTTGAATTTAAATTCAAGGATAATTTCTCGTGAATGTGACATCCCCTCAGATCCATGGTTTCTTCTAAATCCCTGAATCTCCCTTAAACAAACTCAGATGGACCGACGGATGGAAACTGTAAAATATCAAACTCGCAAATGGAAACGAAGGCGGGATGATAAGTAGTTATCCTGAGTATTGTTTTTAAAATGATACGCTCCTTGGGGCTTGCGACCATGGCCCGACGCCCGACATCTGTATTTCATTTTAATCGCAGTGCACGTTCATTTCCACAATTGCCTGGGAGTCTGGTTTTTAAACAGCGTTAAAGCTTACATAACATGCTGAGGTTGAGAGTAGAACTTCATATTTCAAAATTACATTGCATTTTATAGTTTAAGTAGCAGAGAGTAGAATTTACATAATTCAAAATTAACATTGCATTTGGTTATTCAAGAAAATGAAGCTAAATTAATTTAGTCTGAATTAGCCTGAGTATGATGCAGATGACTTAGAACCCCGCATCTCTTTTCCATTGGAATGAACATTCAAAAACGCTCCGCGCTTGTGCTAATTTTGAAATCCAGCTGAGAAAAACACAGCCTAAAATAAATACTTCAAAAACTCGACACTTACATGAATCTAGTCAAAATTGAGTAGAAAACAAAATCAGGCATTAAACTTTTAACGCAAAGGAAGAATCCAACATAGGAAATTGTTCACAGCCTCAAAGGCTAGTGTGATGACCGTTGTACTTCATATCCTACCATAAACGGATTGCCGCTTCTGTATTATGGTGATGTTCACGATAGGTAAGCCTAATGCTGGCCTCAACGCTAACACACTTCGGATGCTCATACCCAAGAAGAAGGAAAACCCTTGCATGCGATGATAAGGGAAAGCAGATAAGCGAGGTCCATCCTTTGTTCGAGTTGGAAATAAAATTCTTTATCGTAATTCCATTTTTCTCGTTGGGCACGGGCATGGGAATTCAGCTAGCGCTGAGCCAGCAATATGCTCATCTAGGGTAAATATCAACACAACAATGACTAGACAGAGGATTCGATTTAAAAGAAGACTGGCCCGAAAGGCCAGTCTTGGTCATTCTGACGATTACGTAACTGTGGTAGAAGCACTGATGCACTGAGGACCGGCTTTATAAAGTCATGCAAGTAGCGCTGGATGTTGACACTTCACCAGAGCGAACGACACTCATTTTCAAAAGTTCTCAGAAACTTCTGGAAATTTATCAAGTGAATTCTGAAAACTTTTTGAACCATCTATTGAGAGCATATTACATATGGTCACTTGCATAACCCAGCATTAAAAGTTTAGAGACCAGCAGAATCGAGCATGGATGCAGGAACATGTAATCCGTTTGCCCAAGAGGATCCTTTGATGCATTTGTGGCGGTAGTTTCAATCTACATAGTCAATGTAGTATTTTGCGGTAGCTTTACTCTTAACATTATACTAGATCATGTTTAATTGTATCAATTAAGAAGCTAACGTTGCAGATTTATTTTAACTTTCAAATTTAATTTTCCAGTCACCAGGCTTTATAAAACCGTTTCCAGTATTAGGCTACGTTCAACTGTTTGTCTTTCGTGAGGAGACAGGTGTTTGTTTGTTCCCTTGGGAACCAAAATTACAACCTTCTACCGAAGGTATGCATTTACCCCCTCTCTCTGAAAGTTCAGACCCCCAAAATTTGAAGAAGGAATAACTTTAACGAAAAATTTATATAACACAATTAGATGGAAAATGTGGTGAACCTTTGTCACATAAGTAACACATCCACACACATTTTCACATCAAGAATTTATTCAGAAAACAAATTTTCAAATCCACATTGTGGACAATGTTTTGTCATACGCAGTTCATTTACTGGAATTCGTACAGGGAATTTCATTCTACCCCGATTTAATATATCAGTTTCCCAAGTTTGGTCCACATTAGACAAAGTTATGCCCTTTCACATGGCAGCGAGGTCTAACACACGCGCTTATGGGGATGTATTGTCTATAATGTTCAGATCCCGAAACCTTGAACAAGGAGTGACTTTAACGAAAAAATTAAAGACACCTAATAGTTGCAAAATGTTTTGAACCTTCACAAAAACAATTTTTATTCAGACAAAACTTCACATTAATCGATAATTTTCTCAAATAATTTTTAAATTCGATATTGCTGACCACCTCTTCTCACATAAATTCAGGACGTTGATTTTCGTGCGCAGATTTCAATTCTATTCCAATTTGATGTATCACACAGCAATAGCCTTTTATCTTGTACCTTTTTCTGGTACAAAGTTATGTCATTTTATATTCATACCCATATGAGATGTTGATACATTCAAAACATTCCATAATTTGGTTCCCTCCTTCTGTACATTTTGGCATGGGAACGCAAAGCAAGGCGGGTACAAAATTATGCAACATCTTGTGTGGAGCACATTCCCAAGGACAAATTGCATGGAACAATAGTGCAACTATGTGAAAGCTACTACATCTTGTTCGTGACCGGTATTGTGTGTCCCCTTGGGAACCAAACTCAATAAATGGTGCAAATTCAAAGCATATAATAAATGTGACTTAAAAAGAAGTTCCTGAGGAGATCGAGTGCTATCAAAAGTGGAAAACAAGTTTATATTGAATTTTCTATCCACTTTAATAATCACGAGAATACGTATATCCCAAACTCCCTCTATCCCTGTATCTGTCACACAACAACTTCTGTCAACAGCACTACCGGTAGCCAATGCCCTGGAAACGTAATCCTATGTAAATCAATTTCTTAATTCTGGATTCCAAGATAACGAACAATGTTGATGATGCTCAAAGTCGCTAACTAATAACGATGGCTCGACTGGCATGGCAACGTAAGGCAATTCTAAATGGGCTATTGAAATTAATATTATTTTCAAATTGATTTGATAACGGGGGCCTCGAGACAGTGATGACTGATGAAGTGTAAAAGTGATGACTACATATTAACTTCATACTTCACAACACCACCGATTGTAGCCCGATTAATTAAGCTGTCAGGCAAATTAAAAACACAGGTACTTATAGATCAGTGATTCTATCACTGAATGGGTCCAGCTAGTTTTCCATAATTATATAGATTGATTTAAATAAATTAAACTCATACTCATTTTTAAATTCAGTAAATTTTGTTTGAATTTCAGTCTTGAATTGTATTGTAAATTGTGAATTGTATATCTGTATAATTCTGCATCCGTCATTGAAAATTGGTATGAACATATTTCATTGAGTATGCACTACTTATTTTCTTATTCAATTTGTGTCATGATGATCGTATTCTGAAATGGAGGGCCTGATGAGACTGAAATTCAAGCAAAATTTACTGAATTCAAAAATGAGTATGAGTTTAAATTTTTTTAAATCAATCTATATAATTATGGAAAATTCAATATAAACTTGTTTTCTAATTTTGATAGCACTCGATCTCTTCTGGAACTTCGTGTCTTTTTAAGACACATTTTTTCTATAGTAGTATTTAGAAGCGGGTGTGGAAAACAGGATCACATTATGTTAATTTCACTGGTATTAATTAATAACAAGTATTTAATAAATTTGTTCTCAGGCTTAATTCATCGATTCTTAAGCCATGCAAAACCGGGTCAGTCGTCACTCTCCGTGTTATACTTTAGTGCCTATAGTTTATATCGTTCAAAGGGAAAATCCTGATTCAATAGCACTACTCCATTTCAATTTACCGTTGACACTTAAAATACAAATAGAAGTTGTGGCAGTAACGCGTTTTCCCTAGATCGTTTTAGGGAAACCCCCGAAAAATTCAAAAAACACATACATTTAGGCCCCAGCTGGAACTTAGGATGGAGACGGATCCTATAACTTTACGTCTTGCCTCGCTGTTGTACCTTTAATACTGACTAATACTCAGAGCTGGGCAAAATACATGTATTTTGAAAATACTGTATTTTAAATACGTATTTCAAATACATTTTTTGCAAGAATTGTATTTGTATTTTGTATTTTTACAGGTTATACATACAAAGTATTTTGTATTTTGTATTTTAAGCAAGAAATTGCTCAAAATACAATAATGGTTCATTTTAGTCCAACATTCTTAGAAAACGTAGACAATGCTGTCCGCATTGCAATTGGAACGAGTGATATTGAAGACTTTAATCAACAGCTAGTTTCATGTTGGCGGGGTGGAACTATTTTCACGTACCCAATATGCTGTCTGTGTCAATTGTTTGAACTTTTGACCTTGTTCAGCTGCTTTGGAGATCAATGAAATATTTTCTTATTTTCATATGAGGGTCACAGATTACGCTGAGCTTAGGATACGCTGTTAAGAAAATTATAGGTATCTGTCGGCATTCTCGCGTACTTTTCCACGACGTGTCTTACTTCTAATTTAGCCTTTCACTTCTGGTTAATAAAGTTCTTTGGGACGGTGAGATCTAAAAACAGAAACAGGCCACCGTGTCCTTCATACCTGCAACCAAAAAAGCTGCTTTCTTTGTTTAAAAAAATCAAAATTTTGAAAAAAAACCAGTTTTGCGATATATGCCTTTATGGTGTGTCTATGAAATTCCCAGAGCAAGACGAGTGTTAAAATAGTAAAATAGATATGCATTGACGCTTTAAATCAAAACTACACCGCGTTACATTCAACTGGGTGTTTTGAACTCTGGATACCCTCCGGTTTATTGACGCTATTTCTAGCTGGATCACAAAACTAGCTGTGAAATATCTTCTCTATATGAGTACCGGGTTTTTTTAATGCTTAATTTTGTTGAAATAACGTCTTCCCATAATTGTCACATGTCCATGAAATCTACGTATCCCGTCCCCGTGGTGGAGTATTGCAATAACGAAATAGTAATTCCTTGGTATTTACGAAAATGCACCGCAAACTACTCGGGCATTTAAGGCTCTGTGTGCCCTCCAGTGCACCGCAGCTATTTAATAGCTGAATCCATATTAAATTATATGTGAATATCCTTGAATATAGGACCTCGGGGTTTCTGTTATTTTTTAAAAGCCTGTCACATTTTCAAAAGTATTTTGTATTTTGAAAATACGTATTTTGTTTTCAAAAAATGTATATAAAATACTGTATTTTGTATTTTGGCAACCAAAAGTATTTTGTACTTTGTAATGTATTTTCAATTATTCGAATTTTCAATAAAATACAAGTATTTTGAAAATACATTTCCATGTATTTTGCCCAGCTGTGCAATACTGCAAATTATTGGAGCAATTGCTCTACCCAACCAGAAATAGGATGCAAGGAACCCTGACACGTCAAATTTGTTTCAAACTCGCTACGCGCCATCCAAAACTTGTCGGCGTAGAGTCGCTACACAAAAAGGATCCTTAAAGATTGAACTTCCCCAGCCAACGTACTGTACAGATTCAGACGTTGACTAAAGTAACTTTTTCAGTTCCTACACTTGATGAAATGTTTGAGTAGGAACTGTTGTGCGGCGGATACCAAAATATTGGTCATCATGTAAGCGAGCTCTTGACCAAAACGTGTCTTTCAGAGGGTTCAATGAAACCACAGGGAACGCACGAGGAATCTATTTATTCGCAAAATGTCTACTTTGTAGTGCGACAAAATTTCAAGACTCCATGTTCTGTCGATGGCCTTGTAATACAATAGGCTAACTACTTATCATTCTGCCCTTGTAGTATATCTTAAACTTACCAATAGTCCTGAATTTCATTCGTGAATAGTTTATGGATTGCAACGTTGTAGGCCAGGTGGTCGTTATACCAAACTTCTTCAAAGGAGCTTGAGCAATGTGCATATGTGAATATAAACGCTTTCCATAGGGCTTCTATGATTGGATCCACACCGGGCAAGTTCACCCCTTCAGGATGAACGTTAGTCAAAACGATTTCCGTTCCATTAACTCCTACGCCATATGTCTTCGTGGGAATCTAGAAATAAAGTTTTAATGTAAATTTTAAAAACGTACACATTAAAAACTACATGGCTAAAAATGAACAGGGCAGGGCGAACCAAAGTTGTAATGGGCGGTTGTAATGCTTAAGCTTAGTGATGAATAATAATTCGATAAAATTGTTAGGTGTCGGAAAGTACAAACCAAGATTTTTAGTTGAGTGAATCGGTAGCGATAATCATCTGGCACTTATCCATGAGAAAACGAAAGACGAAAAGCATAACAGAACGCAGGAGATACTTTTCCTTGCTCTTTGCCGAAAAGTTCAAATAAATTTGAATAAAACTGAACCATGCTAAAAACTTTTCTAACCGTTGGACAGATTGATAATTAATCCGTGTGAAATTTTCAGATATATTTGAATTTCAAAAAATATCTAGTTTTTACCTTTCCGAGCGGGTGAGTGAAGTGTCAATTCAGCTTTTGAAAGTACTTGTAAGTAGTTTGTACTTACTATTACTAGGCTAGGTTACTCATTTTGTCATTCATATATTTGTTTATGCTTACACACATTATTGTCGAATTCCACGTAACGCTCAAAAAGTAGACGCAATGTGAGTGCTATTCCTATTTAAATTAGAGGTACTAACACGCCTCCATATTCCATATCGGTGGATATGGACGCGCACGGACTCAACTCACAATATAATTTGTATTAGATTATTGTTTATAGTATTGTCTACTGAGTCGTCGGGTATAAATTGGACAAGCCCTTCGCTCGGGTTAGATGGTTCAATAGCTTAGAGCGTAAACGAGCTCTCTTGCAACCAAATGTATTATGCTATGCCATGCTTAACGTTTTGTGTATTGTATCCAACGAGCTCCCTTGCAACCAAATGTATTATGCTATGCCATGCTTAACGTTTTGTGTATTGTATCCAGTGACTTCTTTATTGTTTGTATCCTGGGACGAGTTCTGCCCTGCGACGGAAAAAACGCGTAGTGGCTAGGTGCGGGATACTGTGGTTGAGTCCGTAGGATTTTCCACCTCCAAATCCTAATTCAAAGAGGTTCACCCAGTTAGGTTCACGTTGTCTTTTGTTAGTTATGCTATGTTTCATGTACTGAAGCGTGTGGCCCAAGTTCCAATGAAGATAGTTTATGCGGTGGAATAGATAGGTTGGACTTTGGCAGTTGTTCCCCTAATAAATCTTAATATATTCCATTTGATTTAATACAAATATACAGTATAAACTGGTAAATTAGACCTGGCACTAAAGAAATGTGGCAGGGCATATGGACCTACAATTGGGTCATGGAACTTAAATTTCGGCAACCACGTATCTAGGCTATACAATATGTTTGCTGTTCAATGAGTTGGGTGCGCGGTAGACGCAAATCTTTTCAAAGAACAGTATATTTATTATTTTGCGCGGCAACGTAGTACACAATGAACATTGTTGCGGTAACTTTTGTAGCTTCAGAAGAATAAACGGTTAAAACTTAAACGAATTTTTGTTTGGTAACGTCGTACGTGCGAAACGGTAGGTTGATATTATGAACAACGAGGTGCCCGTCCATCGTGTCGGCCAAGAATTTGAATGTACAGACCACACAATCGTTGTTAGTGATGTCTTCCTCCTGAGTGGACCCAATCAACTGAATTTTTTACGGAAAGTAGCTTAGCCATTTTCTTTACAGCACTTGGGATTGATGCATAACCGTGAAGCCGCGTTGAGTCTTTGACGTCTTTGTGAGTCCCAATTTCGTTCTTGTGAATCCAGACACACCAATAATGTTCGTATTGAGAGTGAAGCAATGCTGGTAAGGGCTCACCGACGAAAAGCCAGTTTGGTTTTTCGTCAGATATTAGGCAGTGACGTATTAGTGAAATAGCACCAGAAGGAGTTGTTGTTAGGCCCGGCGGCCAGATACCAGAATTCTTCCGACTTTGAGACAAGTTCTTGAAAATGAATAGTTTCTTGAAGAATTTTGCGTGAGTGGTACTAAGGTCAGCAGCTACTTGAACAGTGTCGATTTCAGAAGCCCAGACCAAGAATTCTTGGTAAAATTTCACTTCATCCAACAAAGTATGGTCCTCTCCCAGCCGAAGGTCATTTACGATAAGTCTTAATATCCGTAAAGACATGGGATTAATTCCACCGCCTCGCGTTCGCCGTGCCTCCATAGTAGTAATTCCGGTCACGAATTTGAATAATTCCAGAATAACAGCGACTTGAAGGTCCAAGTTTAAATCTGACACTTTAAATTTTACTCGAAATGATTTTATTTTGCCTTGCTGGAATCGAAATGAATCTTAAGCATTCTAATTTGTTTGGTTAACATTAAAACAGGTAGTTGCGCAGCCATTTCTATGGGCAACAGTACGACGTTTACAGGTAAAGCAAATTGATCTGAGGCGAGTGACCTCTTTTAAATTGCAGAAATGGACAAAAATTATAGAAAGCAAAGTTGTGGAGCTGTATGAGAATAGTACATTTCCTGCATCAGATGTTGACCACAAGTGACCTTTGACCTAAGGCGGGTGACTTTAGGCCAGTGAACAAAGTTAGGTTCTGGATTTTAGTAAAAGGATGTGCTTTATTCAGAACTTATTGCATGGACTTGGTACATGACGTGACTTATTCGGTCTAATCGATTGCCGCAATAGCATATTGTTTATCAGTTGAGATATACAGGGTTTCTTTAATTGTGCATTGATTCGCTTTTTAACTCATTTCTTCATAGTTGCAATCATCAACTGAGTAAGCTGGTGAGCTTCTGGGACATCCGGATTCATCCAGAAAAAAGAATCACGGTCGACGTTAAGGGAATTCAAGCCGAGATATGAATTAAGTTTGGCCGCCTTCAGTGCTACAATTACCGATTGCTGGATATTAAACTTGCGAGCCGCTTCATTCCACAAAGTAAAATCAACCTGAAATTACAAATAACTGGTCAATACAAAATTCGAAAGCACAGCTTATACCAAACGAACAGTACGTACACGTGATCCAGCAGAATCCATCAAAGTAATTGTTCGGATAAAACCGGAAGCTATTTCTTGTGATTTGCCAACCATCGAAGCGACACACAGAACATCTGCAAACATACGTGTGAGACTTCGATATTCAAGTTGCAGGGAATGCCACGGACAAGTGTTTATTTAATTCGATATTATGGAAGCCTACCAACAAACGCGCCCGGAATGGCTAAATCTAAGTTCATCAGAGGGACGAAGCTGAACGTTATCTCTGGGTACGTTCCTTCATCATCGAACGCCTCGTATGTCGTCGTGGGTTGCCAAAAAACTTCAAGAACATGGGCCAAATTATTAAAGGAGGGATTTTTCTTCGCGATACGAAAGTTCTACACACACGAGATTACATTCATGTTATAGTTCCAGAATGTTACCAATCTAAGAATTCAATACCTCAATGACGCTAAGTAGCTAGTCATAGATTAGGGCAGAGATTTTGAAGACGGACACTCGAATAGAACCGGTTGTATAAGAAACGTCAAATGAAAAAACTGAGCCAGGTTTCAAACCTCCGAAGTCCCGAGGAAACGACTTGTTCACAACCCTGTCGGCAAAACCCTGCGTTCTATGTAATGTAATTTATAACACCCATGAGCTTACTATTCTAATTATTATTAATAGTGAAATATAAATATCAATCATGAAACTGACCCAGATCATTCACGCAAATTTGCAATGTCAATGATTGGAAGTCACTGTCCGCTAACGTAGATGTAACGGCTTGAGGTCTAGAGGGACTCAGACCATCCAACAAATTAAAGGACTTCTCGGTTGCTGTAAAACAACATACGAATTGACCCAATTATGTATACCACGCAGCATACGACTTTAATGACGACGAAGAAGAAACCTATAACAGACCCATTTTCTTCATGTCGTCATCTTTGCGCTGTGTCTTGTTGGTCCGCTTGAGGTTGTTCTTGGGTATGGTTGTTGGCTCATGGATGGATGAATTGCGAAGAATGGAACAAGAATAGCACTTAAGTTGTGTGTGCACTGACACTCAGCGACGGATCGCACAAGTGAAGTCAAGATATGAATTGGGTAAATTCAAAAAGGATGAGTAGCAATCAAAGTAACAATCAAAATAATAAACAAATGCGATAATATGATAACAAATGTTTGAGATGGTAGTTCAGCGGTTGTTATGGAAACAGGTGACAATGGATAAACCTAATAATTGTTGTTAAAAATTCGCTTTCTATTAAATTTCAATATTCAGTTTCCCACGCATAGATTTTCATGAAACTTGGACACAGCAAACACATTCCATAGACACTTGTTTGGTCCAAAAATTAGACATGCAGGTTGACTGGCACTGGGGTTTCAGCTATTGAATTTGCATTCGCCAAGAGTTGATGAACCCCAAACCGGCGGATATTGCCTGAAGTGACCAACCAAGGTAATTGCCTTTCCACCAAAATCTATGAATGGGTTAAATAGCTGCTTGAGCCGTGAGTCAAGCTGATACAACTGTTGGACGCTAATCATTGAAACTTCGTCGATGATTATAAGTTTTAGATTTGCTAATTTCACTCTTAAGCTACTACAACTGCTTTCGTCTAAAGGTCACAAATTACCAGCATACTGATTTGGTGTATCTCCAACATAGATGAAGAGTCATACCATATATGTTGAAGGCAGCTTTACCCGTTGGAGCACAAATGAGAATAAACACGCTGTCGAGAGTCTGATTAGGTAATACATGGAAATAACTTGGGTAGTAGGGTTTGCACAACAGCCAGAATCAAGTGTGTCTTCCCTACGCCAGCATCACCGGGTATAAAATTGTAGAACTGTGTTTGTCCTGTCTTGATAAAGTGGACCGCGTGTAATATAAGTCATCTCTGCTTATCGTTCAAAGCTCTCATAATCAAATCATAGGCATTGCAATCAATCAGCTTAGGACTGAGCGTTCAATCTTTGAGGAGGACTTGCCAATACCAACATCCTGCAAAAAGTCACTTACGAGCCCATCTTCGTGCATGAACTCAAGATCAGGAGCTAGTGTTAAACTATGCTCCGGTTCGTCATCTTCTGCTTCGATTTGATCTAATGCGTGGTTAACCATATCCTCAACGCCATTTCCACAAGAGTATTTAGACCGCTCTACGTCTATGAGCGCTTTGTTTGTCCCTGTTAAATATTAAGACTAGATTTAGTGGCCTGAAATATTCGGGTCAGTGTAGTTTGAGTATTTGGTTGGAGATTTGAGTGGAGTGGCTAG
>JAQFYU010002398.1:0-12017 GCA_034694905.1 Ceratophysella granulata
ATTAACCATATTTAGCTACCAAGAATAACAAAACGTTAAAGGTTAGCAGAGAATTTAGAGGCGTAGGATTCTACCTTCAAACAGCCGGGTTGGTCATGATTGAGGATTTGTAATCGACTTTGTAATTTTGAGACGCGTTGTTTCGAACAATTACCTTGTAAATAATTGAATTTAAATTCGTGGAAAAACCAAAATAATTGAACCAAAAGCGAGCCCTTGCAGTAACTGGGAGCTTTGGGATGGACTTCTCACGCCCATTATCACTGCACTGCACATGCACATACGACATATGCTTTCTCCATAAGTTAAGAAACCCAAATTAGCCTAACACTGGAGCTGGCATTTGCGTCACACCAGCAGCAGCCTCAACATCTGAGAAGAAGAACCTAAATTTCATTGTACGTACAAGGAAACCAGAAGTGTATGTGAAGCTAATGAAGTATTAGCCCACTTCCTAAACACGTTTCCAGCCTCACACCATCGTAGATCATAATAGTGAGTATTAGAGAAGAGGAAGCCAGACGCTCTTCGCCTCACACGGCCCAATTTATATTCTATGTGGCTTATGCAAGAAGTTAATTGAATCTGTATCGATCAAAGGGAAACCAAGGAAGATCAGAAGGACGGAGGTTCTGAGTCCCACTTCGTGCTTCCTTCCAGAAAGGCCAAGAAAACCCAAAACCCCTTTTCTTCAACTGACAATTTTATGGAGAAAGTTAAAACCACAAACTTTTTTTTAGCCCTTCTCCGTCTTTTCCCTCCTATTTTGAATCGACGGCAGAGCGTCATTCTGGCATATTAAACTCCTGCCCTCCATCCATACCTTCTGCAAACATGGAGATGTGACTACTTAAATACACATCCTTTCCCAGGGCGTTGGACCCGAAATAAAATCTATTGGTTGGTAGCTAGACCAGAAGAAGAGCATACATATTTATAGGATCATACAAATAGAAGCTTTCCCCGACTATATCCACTCTACGCAATAAAACTACAAAATTCCTTCAACTCCCAACTGGTCCAAAAAGTGTACAAACCTGTAAATAACCGTGTTGTTCCGAGACCAGAGCACCAACCGAATTTTATCTCCCACGACGACACTTAAATCACAAGGTAGTTCGGCCGCACTCCCCAGAACCGCTTGGACTTCCACCGTAATACCTAGTGAAAGTAAAAAAAAGAAAATGGTCAGTTTTGTTTCAATCTATTCCGCTGTTATTGTTTCATCTGAAGGGAATTGGACGATATCGAGCGGAGACCATAACTGGACTCAGCCACCTCTTGTTTTAAAGAAATAACGAAAAGACTTAACAATTTCCTTCTTTCCCGGAAATAGGATTACTCTGAATTTATTATTGGGTGGAGACGCAGACTAGACTAAAGGACGAGAGAAGGACACCAAGTCTCACGCTTACTGTTTGTTATTTTCTCAACGTCTTCCCATTCATGTCCATAAATATGGAATATGCTCAAAAAAGAATATTTTTCAAATAAAAAGTCAAGAAGGAGAGAAATGTGGTTTGAGAGAAAGGGGCAATCGATCGGTAATTCATTGCCAAACCATCTGAACTCAACTGGATTCTTTGTGGAGAGAATAACTTTGAAAAGATGGAAGGTATAGTCTGAACCAGAATCAAGACGAGCAAATAAATTCATCTTCTTCAACCATTTTTTTGAAGTCGAGGAGCAAAAAAAAAGCATTCGCTTCATTTCCAACTTTTCAAGCCTTCTGCACCTTCAGAGAAGTCCAAGACGCCAGTCAAGTGAAAAGACTAAAAGTGATTGATACAAATATGCAATTCCTGATTGATGAACGTTGGAATTTTTGGAATATGTTTGGTGCAGTTCTAGGTCAATTCTACCGGGTTAATTCTGTTCATCTTGTAGTTTCAACACGAGGCCACTACCCTATGCAATGATATATTGTGTTGTATCTGTGTTCTGTCTGTCACACAACAACTTTGTGAACATCTTCACGGACGACCAATGTCCTGGCAACATAATTTTACGCATTCTTCTTTTTACATAAAATGATGTTGTACAGTATGGGAAGGGATTGATATCATTCTGTCACAGGACAAATTTTGTCAACAACTTGCCAGTGACCAATGTCCTGGCAACACAACCCTATACAATTCAATTTATTCTAATTCAAAATATTTAAAATGTTAAAGATGCTCATATCCGCCATAAATAACAGGACACGACTGTCATAGCAACTTAATACGTTCAATATGGGCTATTGAAATTAATAGTTTCAAATTGATATTCATGGGCTACGGATAAATTATGTGTTCGAAAAATTCAGAAAACAGCAAAAAATCAGCGATACTCCACATGATCACCGACGAGTGGGTCAGCTAGTCTTTTATATTGAGGAGTTGATGTGTATCTGTGTATCTGTCGCACAACAACTTTGTCAACGCGGATACCAGTGATAGAGGTACTAACACCATATTTCCACACAGCAATACCCATTTAGGTGCAAATCAAATATACAATATATAATGACTACATAAATTCAAGTATGGAGGAATATGAAGTCGAATAAACTTGAGAAGTGTATTGAACGAAATATATTGCGTGTATATCCGTAAATATTGACAAATTCAAGTCAATAAACATCTCAGTACATTGCACTGATTCCGGGGCTAGCTAGTAGTAAAATATTTTTCACTTTATTTAAATTCTGCGTGATATTACAAAAATTGCCATCAGCGGATAATATAAGCCCAATCACCATGGGCTGATGCACTATTGACTGGGATCAAGGCTCAATCGAGCATGACGGTCGTATTCAGGCCGAGTGAAGTGATTTTTCATATTTGAGAATTCATATTTCTTCGACCCAACACTTTCCCTTTGTGACTTCCCTTTGCAAACATGTAAATTGTCCCTTTTCACAACTTGTCAAAAGTGAAAGTTCCCTTCGCATGAATTGGGCTAACTTTCCCTGCCTCAGCTCTAGGCCTAAGAGTCCACAACTTTGTTTCCGGGCATTTCGTAATGAATAGAGACACAGGAAGTTTCTGTATTTAATATATCTACCTTGACTTGGCTTGGCTCAAAATTTACTAATCCATTCATAAGCTAAATTCGGTCAACAGTCAACTCGGAAGTTGCATATATTTATGAACTAATGAATTTACGAAATGTTGACACTTTCACTTTTCGTTTCCCGGGTTAGATGGAACTTTAATACCAGAATAAATGGTAAGCCCAACACGGTACGTAGGCGTAAAACGTAAAAGTTAATTTACAAATCAAACAGCTTTTTTGCCAAGTTTTGCCAATTTTTTGCACGTTCTTCCCTTATTCCGCATACCGAGCTTCAGATTCCACCTGACTGATCGCGACCCTCGACCCGAACCAAATTCATTCTCCTTCTCAGGCTACGAAAAAAAAAGTGCTCAAAGTTCCATTTCAGAACCGAGTCGACGAGGTGGTCGTAGCTCGCAGAAAAGACTCTAATACTCTTCCTTCACAAATATAAATTTAAGCAAAACGAGTTCCATTCAGCCTCAACTCTCCACGAGATACATTTCTAAACGGTGGTGGAGTGATACAAGAGGCATTGAGGAGGAGCAGGACAAGATACAGTGGGAAAGTCTTCGAGGTTCTAACCTCATAAAATAAATCGAAATTCCTTCAGGAAACTTCATACCCTTCCAACTTTCCAGACTTGGAGCTATGACATAATGCATATAAGCTTGTCCGGGGTTGAAGTAGGAAACTGAATTGAGCACTAAATTTCCAAAGTGCATCTTGCATCTCGTAGAGTAATTTCCGAGTTTTAGATTCTCCCTTGGGCTAATTATGCACACAACGCTGCATTATTGATTGAGCTGGAGCAAGGACCTCCAAATGTGTCCTGGAAGCCTTGGAGCGTTGCAGTTCCAAAATCTGAATTCACTGCTTAGCAGATTCATGGATTCCACTTGGGCTCACAATAAATAACTTAGAGGGAAGGGAGGGATCTGGGCTAATAGTGGTCTTATTAGGACAGACAATGGTAGTTAAGCACATTAACAAGGGAATAAATATACTTTCACCAGCTTTCTCTTTACAAAAGCTCATAAAGAAATAGAGAGAATAATGGGTGTCTGAAAGATACGACCAAACTTTTTTTTCCCTTCTTTCTTTTTCCTTGCGTAATGATCAGAAACAGAGTGAGGGCTATGAAAACAGATTGGTATTGTAGAATTTACGCAGAGTAGAAGAATGGGTTGGTGGTGAATGGTGAAAATACTTGCTGTTCATTCCCAGTCTCCTCCGCCGGCGTCTCTATATCTACAATGGACCAAGCTGCTATCTTATGTATGTCGTAGTGAAAACTGTCCGGCCACCCTTTGTGGCTTATACTGTGCTAATGCATGTAAAACCCGATGCATAAATCAGGAACAACATATTCCAAATACGAAATTGGTCAATGATTTCAAGGAAATGTCAAATTTAAGTCAAAGTTAAACTAGCTTTAGCAATCTGCCAATGTTAACGATGCTTAATTACCGAACTTAAAACTGGAATTACTTAAGCCCTATTGCTAATTTGCACAGCATATCTTAGTGACAACCTTGTCTATAGTAGTGTTCAGCTATATCCTATAGAAGCGCGCGGCAATAAGCTGTGCCGAGTTCCTCTTTTGAAAAGTAATTGCTAAAAAACATTCTATTTCTATAAATACTATTATATTCCAGTCAACTTTACAAAGAAAATTTAACATAAACAGTATTTGGTTTAGCTAATCTTCTGAACTGAATGCATTTGATTGTATTTATTAATTTACTAATAACTACAGTTCAAATAAATAATTACGGTCCACTTTATTAACACAGATCTAAGTTGCAAACCGGCTATTTATAAATTAAATCAAAATTCGAATGCAGGTGTTTTCGAACGGCATTTATTGAACCTCAAATAAATTCTGCATTTTTTCAACTAAAATTAATTGCTACCGAAATTCAAAATAACTGTTTTTAAAAATTATGAGGAAAAACTCAGCCGAAGATTTGATAACCAAGTTATTAGAGTCAAATTACAGATTATTCGTTGCCAATTAATCAAGTGACTGTGGATACGTTATGTATGCTTGTCACTGCAGAAACGGCTCATTTTAATATCATAAGAAAACATTTGGAATATATGGATCTCCTCAAATAATAAAAAAACTATGTAATCCATTTTTTTAAACATAAGTGTTTTTTTGGTTTAAGAGTATCTGGAAGTCAGTAGGTTCACTTGTAGCCCTGGCGTTAAGCTCAACTTTTTTTAAACTTGAAGTGAAATCCTGTGATCTGTAATCCATTGAACCCCAAACTCAAATCTAGGCTAATTTGAGATTTTCTTTCTCCATTCACCCAAAGCGTCAGCAGCCTCCTGTTCGGATGCTGGAAATATTGATCTGAACCTTTCCAGGCTATAAACTCTGTGGAAATGTGTATAGTTTTTAGACTTTCCCTTTTACTATTGAATTAGTTGAACCTCTGCCGGCAGCCATTAATTTATTATCTTCTACTTTCTCGTTAATCCGGAATTTCTGCTTTTTTCTCTCTCTTATTTCCCAAAGAGTTTCCTCCGTTGTTTGCGGTTGAAAGGATGCTCAATTCCTTGAAATTGGGTCTACGTCAGCCATTAAGCCAAGCCAGGACTTAGACTCCCGTCCAACAGGAAACAAGTTTTCTTTAATTTGAAAGGCGCGGAAGGTCCATCCCGGATTCAATGAATTACTTAAACCATTTCCGTAATAACTGTTACATAAAACTTTGGTTTTAGTCTTCCTTGAAACAAAGTGGGAACTCGGTTCCAACATTTATTTGGACTTATTACAAAGACAAATCATGTCTTCCCACGCTCCTCACTGGCCTGCATAGACAGAAAGGGACAATTACAATAAAAGGAATGACATGATACTTAGAAACCCCGTAAAAGAGCTTTGAAAATCTTATCCTCGGACACTATCTCTCTAATCAAGTTAAAAATTTTAATAGTTGGAGGAAGGCTTCAAGAGAAAACCGAGTCATCACGGAAAGTGTCTAACTGCCATAAACACGGAACCCAATACCCAAACGACGCTAGGCGCATTCCATAATAGCCCGTTAGGCCCTGCATTCGGTCATGAGCATATCCTTGGCCAGACATGTCTATAAAGTTTTTAAAAGCCAAACTAGCACGCCTCGAATCCGTAATGCTTGTGGAAGACACAATACGAAGCAAGAAGTTTTATTATTTTCCACTTTTTTTCTCTGGACTTTTGGAATATCATACAAAAGCATTATGAATACTCCATAGTCCCATTCCTGTAGCAGAACGACCCGTTTTATGACTCTCAATCTACCGATTTTCCATATACTACGAGGAGGAGCTCCTGTGTGCAGACGGCTGGCCGGCTACTCTTGACTCCGTGTTACCGCACAAACAGGACGCCCAAAGTGAATAATAACTTTACTCTGCACGTTTCATTTCCGCCATTTCCATACAATTCTCTCACTTTCTCTCTCTCCAACACTGGCCTCTTCTAGTTCTGCTTGGCTTCGTAATAAAATATTTTCATCGTCATCATTATGATAACATATAACATTTACGAGGCCCGGTTCTCAACCTACAACTCCTTGGCCTCTCGTGCAGGCATACACTAAAACTCGACTCAATCTATTGCCCAGAACCACATTATGCAATGCAATACAGGAACAGGACTACATTAACATTAAATCTCGAGAAAATTAGATTTACCTGACTTTGGATAATACTTTCCACTCCACACGTTTTTTCGTAGCGCGACAATTCGTTGGGATAAAAAGTATTCTTATAAATACGGTTATAAAAACCCGACGGCATATTTGCAATTCTGGATTTTGTAACCTGCACGCATAACGTACGTATAATTTAACGGCATCAAAGCTTATGGAAATATACACTTGCTCGATTGTTCGTCTTATCTCCAAACTGAAACGTGAATTGTCGTTCCCAATAGGCCAAACACCGATTCACTGATGTGGAAGATTTAATATTATTTCATTGGTCTTTACCGTATACAAGTGATTTCCATTAAAGCTGCAACATACGATATTCATACCGCATACAGCAATATGCAACTTAAACATACTTTTCAAACATGCTTTGCTACGATAACTCAATGTATTTCTTTAAATTTAGTTGCCAATTTAAAAACATATTGTAACAACTAGAGCACAGTGATATGATCCTGGTTTTCACAGTAAAATATACTTTTAGATAGGATTGAAATTGAAATCTTTGATATGAGCGACCAAGATAGAGAGTATAAATTTTTTCTGACCCGAGTCTAAGCCAAAGACCTATTTTCCTTTATTCAAATTTGGCTACAATAGATGCTCGTGATTCCTTATGCAATAGATGAGCTAGGGATCTAGCATCAATTTCATAAAGTGCCGAGGAGCATGAGTGTAAGTATAATGTGCGAAGACTGAGTATTTGGAGTGTGTTACCACTTCACCTTCCAGGTTCGGAAATAAATTCGGGTGTGTGTGGTGCGGATCTTCGTCTCCCCCACAAACTGCGTTCCTGGAAGGAAAGGATGGACGTGGAGAAAGCTAAAACTTTTCCTTCCAAGTTTCTGAGGAGGAAAGTTTTATCTGGTGAGTGTAAGCAAAAGAATTAAGGGGAGAAGGGAGGCTCAAGTGCTAATTAGGAATTTTAATTAGAGACTTCTGATACGCTCTCCCTTTTGGCCAAAACCTTCTTCCAGACGAAGAAGATATGACTTTTCAAAGAAAAGTCTCCTCGCTCTACTTCGTCCGTCTCTTTCTGCCCTAACTGAGTTTAGGAAGGCAGAAGGTAGCAAAGACTCATTTTGTTTTCAAAGGAGTTGAAACGGAAACTATATTATGATAAAAGCTCTGATACGGCACTCAAGTGTGAGGAAATATCTTTTTCCAACTCAAGGAAAATGGGAAGAAGGAAAAGTGACTAACTTTCTTCTTTTTTTTCTTCGAGGAAGAAAGTATGCGGAAGTCTCATCAATTTATTACAACTTGATGAAGGAAGGTAAACAAGTCATGTAGGAGAAAGTAATATGTTCTCAAGATTTAAAACTTTTTCTTCATGGGGACTAAGGATGAAGTAATTTGAATTTATATTTTTGTGCTTGAACAATTTGAAAACCTGTAAAGAGCTCCGTTTTCCTGGGCAACATCTGCGTCAGAGGGAATAAATAATTTTGGAGAAGGATAGGCTTGGCTAAGCAGTTTTTTTTTGTGTCTGTCGTCTCCTTGACAATAATATGAGCCCATCGTTCCACTTTCCTCCAGCCCTCTCTGGACAGACATAAAGTGCCAATGTGTCAAAAAGTGTCTTTAACTTTGTAGTAAAACTTTAGTGCCTACCTTTACAACCCGGCATGTATTCAGACCTGGAGATAGGCTTGGGCCCTACTTACACGGAAAATGATACTCTTCCAGACTCCTCCACACGTTACACTTTAGGTTATGAATGGCAGACATCACCTTCTTCATACATCTATAAGAGCTATCCGAGCAGAAAAGGAAACTTCAGCTCCTTCCTTTCTCTAAACGCGTTTCACGACAATTGAACTTGAAAAATGGGCGCTATTGCTCAATATGCCACTCAGGGCTTTATTGAGTTGGCTTAGGTTATTTGATGCTAATTGGCCATGATTGTAAATGAGATTGTTAGGTTAGGTAGAATTAGACACAAAGTTGCCAAATGTATATTAAGTCACTTTAAATAGAACTTGCTGTGGTACGGTATACAATGACTGATTCATCCTATTTGTCCCAAACCAGAAAATATTTCGTACAAGTTTGTTATGGGCGTATTCGGTCGGTTTTTGAACTGCCGCCAGTTAAAATTGTGAATTCTGACGTATGACATTTGATTTTCATAAAAGCTAAGACATGCTAAAATAAATATACACAAATAGTTAAAATAATAATGAAATTATTAATTACCATTAATTTAATTGTTTTATTTTATTATTTATTTGTTTAAAACTTTCATTTGTTAAACCTTTATTCAGCCTTCCAATTAATTTTAATGTAAACACAAATGGGGCAAGGATAATTACAAATTAAAGTTTTGTAGTCTATTTTCATTATTGATCATTTCATTACTATCAATTAACAGTAAATTGTTTCTCATGTTTGGGACAAATACGATGAATCACCGATTGTAGCTGATATATACGCTTTAATTTTAATGAATTTTTCTATTTTATGGTAGAATAGCGTGACAAGCTCTTAAAACATAAAATTAATTTTAAAAACTAGTCAATAAATTTGAAAGTATCGTCATCATAGCGCTCTACAAACCATGATTTAATGGTAACTATTGGCTTAACCCAACCCAACGTAACCTACCGCATGTAGTACAAACATCGAACCATTTAACAACCTATATTTTATCCGCCCAATTGTCGCATAATCCTTTACACGGAGCCTAACCCGTCCCGCGTCTCTTTCGAGGAACAAAAAAAGTTAATTTTATATTATTCAGTTTTTTGACAAAAGCGCAAACCTTTGACACGGAGATTCTTACCTCATTCATATCTGTTCGTCTCGGCTTGCGTGTCTAAAAATATGTCAGCTCCACTCCAGTTGGCCTACTATGTATATTGTACTACGTTTGTTTCCCCAGATGCAGGGAATGGGCTTTGGTGTCAGAGAAGAAGATTCTGTGGTTTTCACCATCATCCCAGAGGAACGGAAAGTTTCACTTTTTGTCTCTCTGCCGTTTGTATGAGAGAACAGCAAATGGGCATGTTTCTTCATTTTCCTAATGTTGAGAGCTAGACTTCGTTTTAGGTAAATCAGTGAAGTGGGTTTATCTGGGTTGAAGAAGCGGAATAGCCGAGCACATACCATCATGTCCCTCGACTCCCCAACTTTATCCCTGGAAAGTTCATCTGGGCTGAACACCATTGACTCCCTGCTGTGGTGGAGCCTGGTTCATAAATTATCTCTTTTTCATAATGATTATTACGTTTTTGAGGAAGAAGGTTCTGGGAAACTCTCGGATTCGACATTAATCTAAATTATCCTTTCCGTGATGCATGTAATATGTGAGCCAAAATCTGCGGCATGACACTCTGCAATTCCTACCCTGAGATGCAAGCAAAACATGCATCACCACATTCCCATCTTCTGTCTCAACAAACGTAGCATGAAGCGGCAGATCCGACCAAGGAAACAAACATCTTTATTCATTCTATTGACGGCAGAGGAAGGAGTTCCAGAAGAGCCCACTATTTTTTTGTACTTTCGTGGAAACAAAAAGATAACGTAATGTCATGTAACTTTTCTCAACTTCAACTATTGTTACGATTATACCTTTTTCCCAGCTTCTGCTGATTCTTACGCAAGGTTGAGACGGAAGATCCCGAGTTTTACCACATGGGAGGTCAAAATTGGAGATGACAAGGGAAGATAATAAATGTAATGACATGACATGGATGAACCAGATAAGCTCAAACTGCCACAATGTTATTTAGTTGAGCTCAAAGACTCCAATTCCTCCAATTGTTCTCAATTTGGAACAAACTCTTCTCATCTTGTCATTTCATATTGGGAAATGCATTCTTTCCTCTTCAGATCATCCTCTCTCATTTTATTTTTAGGAATGAACCCAAACTGGAACTTCTTCCCTCCAGAACTCTATATAACCCATATCTTAAATCATCTCATTCTCCTGAAGAACAAGAATGGAACGAATCTTCAGACGACACCACATGTTCCGTCTCAACATTCCCGTCTCAAATTTTGAGTCCGACTTGACTTTTTGGGTCTCCCCCAGAATAATAACCGTAGAATCCTAAAATAATATTTCTTTAAACGATTTGGCCTCGGAACAGGAGAGGAATGAAATTTTTATACTCCAACTAAATTATGAGCATAGTGAAAGGTTTAAAATTACCTGATCGTCGAATAACTTACGTAAATAAATATTATTTCCAACTTCATTTGTGACAAGCGGCTATTTCACTCCAGTCATTGAAATATTGGAAACGTCGAATTAAAATGTTCTACACTAACAATTGAGAATGACGTAGTGTGGCTCTTTTTTCTAGTGAAAAACTCCAGTTTTTCAGGCTCAGCATGAACTCAAGTTTGTTCACGCATCAGGATAATGGGGGTTCTTTGGAGGTAAAGGTAAGCTATGGCTCAGGCTCACGTTTTCGGCAGCCGTGAACAGGGTGGCCAACACATCAGAACTGGGTAAGTATTACATAAGAGGAAGACAAGACACAAAGGTATGCCGGAGAGCGGGTTGTCCAGACCTATCTCCGTATTTACACCGCATTATGGTATGGGATTTTTTGGGGTTAGTGGCTGGACTGGGGTATTCATCATGTCCTTGCTGCTGCCTAAGACGTAATAATATCTCATGCCTTCACTTCTCTGCCTCTTTTTTTGCTGGGAAAGGAAACACATGGTATTCTCATGATTTTTCTTGATGATGACCTGAGCAGTAGTACATTAGAGATCCCCATTTTAACATTCTGAAGGGTTTCTGTGGTCATTCCTATGTTCACACCAATAAATCATGTAGAAAGAAACTCAGGAAAAATTCGCCGGAACATGATAACATGAAAATAGCTTGTTTCGATAAAACGGTACAATATTCAAGACTGACTCTGAGCCCAGCGGTGGTTCGGGCATATTAATCCTTGGATTCAAATTGATTATGAATGGGTAGTGAGTACGTAACATGCTTTCAAACAAAATTCCAAATGCCAAAGTATTTTATAAAAAAAGTTAAAGTTAAACTTTGAAATGGAACTATTGTTTAGAACAGTAAGGTTTCAAAGGGGCAAAGTCATGCCAAACTCAGGGCTCGCGAGTTCAAAAGCTTGAGACACCACTTTGAGTCGAATGTTCATGACAATTTAGGAAGCCCGGAGTTAGTCTGGAAAAGTCAGTTGTTTTTGAGAGCAAAAGTGATTCGGATTTTCTTTGTAGAGACTCATGAGAATGGTGGTAGCTGGATGTACAGGGTGACATTCGATGCAGGGATGTTACATACTT
>JAQFYU010002399.1:0-12013 GCA_034694905.1 Ceratophysella granulata
AAAAATAAGAATGTCAATTGAAATATTTAATACACGAGTACCTTTAACCTTTAAACTTTCCCAATTTCAGTTCCATAATTGTTTGACATTTGATTTTGTTATTGAAGATGTTTTTGGCTTTGATGTTCTCATCTGACTTGAATGTCAATGCATTGTTTTGCTAAATTGTGCGTGCTCAACTGGCTTTTGCTATCAAAGTATACAGTTTCAAGCTTTGAATCCAATTTGTGGTTTCATTAAATTCCGTTTTTAAAACATTATGTTTCAAACCTATTTCTTTTTATGTATTTGTGCAGGGCTAAACTATGTAGCGCTCAGTAATAAAATCACCGGTCGACGAAGACACTCTTAATTGGACTGGAACTAAAAGAATGATTTTATTTTGTGAACAACGCGGAGGAATATACAATACATGGTTCAGATGGTAGTGAATTGTATGAATGAATATTGTATTTTGATCTGCATTCTTCCCAACACAACAATTGCTCTAACAATAGGAATATAATGCTCTATAAATAGAATATACTAAATGAGTTGAACAGGCGTACTATAGGACTAAGTAAATATAAAGCTACCAGCTACTTAGTTACTCGTATAACAATAGTTCATTAACCAAGCACTCTTGTCTCTGAATTATACACCATACCACTAGTGGCAAGTCCTTTTTTAGGGAGAGAAATTCCTAAATAAATGTCTTCTATATTTCAAATTCTTTCATAAATTCAATTAAAGTCCTAAAACTTTTTTTTTTCTCATTACTTTTACTACTCAAAATAAGCAAAGAGGCTGCTATCGCATGTGCAGGCTGAAGGGTTTCTGCTTCCTAAACCAGTCAACTCCTTTTCCTAAACACAAGTGTACTTTTTTTTGTAATTTAACCTTTGAAAAAGTTTTTTTTTTGAAATTGTAGTAAATAGTAAATATATGAATGAGTACGAGGAGTTTGGACAAAAATGGAAAGAAAGTTGTAATTTGATGCTCCAAAAAAGTTAGGCAACTCGGTTGAAGTTCTTTGGGCAACTCAAAGGACTTTTGCATATTTTTTTTAAAGGAAACGGAACTCATGAGTCAAATGAATGAAACAGAAACTAATTGGTCAATTAGAGTGAATCAAAAAAGACAAGCCAAGTTGATTTGAACATTTTTCTGCTTGGATCTCCGGAAGTATTATTATGAAAGCCTTGTGCATTAAATTCAAATAGAGACTCAAATGAGGATTTCTACATATTTTTGTGTTTGCCCAATTGTGCTCATGTTTTTGAAAAATAATAATCCAAGATACACGATACACGACTACAAATGAGCAGTCAGCGTCTGCTGATTTTTTGGGTTGCCTGTTGCCTCCAGTAGTTGAAATTGAAACTTTTTGAAACATTCACCTAAAGATACAATACGTATTTCTAATTCCTTCCCTTTTCCCATATTTTTTAATCTCTGCTAGTATGCAACCAAATCCTTGTACTTATTTTTTTTGTCTAAATACATAGTTTTTTATGCTTTAACATTATTACAATTAGGTATGTATCAAACTACAGAGTTGAACTGATTACTATGAAGCTCATTCTTTGTATGAATGACTTGCGTTCTTTAACTCACTGTATCTCACTTAATTCTTTACACGAATAGCCACTACAGGTACTCCACCATGTCATAGGTCATGTACTGGGTCCTGCTTGGGTGAAGACTGTTCTTGGATTTCCTGCAAATATTTAAAGAGACGTATTATAAATTGTAGATATTATACAGGGATGCTCTCTTGGGTTTCAGCTCCATGTTGCTAAATATTATGTAGGAAACTCCACAAGCTGAGTGCGAATTCCTTGGTAACTTGAATCATATTTTCTAAAATAAGGGCACTCACGGGCATTCGTTTACTCTCCAGGCTTCTGCTGGATGGCGGTAATTGAGAGCCGTCGAATGTTGGGCTTGTCATACTCCTCCATGCTCATAGTGCGCGAGCGCAACAACTGAGATGCAGGCGACTCTTCCGCCCCACCAGAGAATGTTCTTTGTCTTTCAACACCAGGCATGGTGACGGACGTCAAGAGTCCTTGTCCCTTGCAGAAGAGCAAGATGCTCTGGGCCACCTTGTCAGGCTGAAAGTTGAACAAAATTCGTATGAGAAAGAATCAAACTTTAAACTGCATCTGGGTTTGCCGTGACGCCCAGAACGACACGACTCGATTTAAAAAGCGCGGCTCTGTAACATGCGACATGGTGAACAGTTAATCGAGTTGCTCGCTTGCAATATTCATAGCTCAAAATCGTCATAATCGATTCGACCGGGACGTGGCACCCAATGGATGCACATTGGGCGGATATTGGAGTGATTCACGTACTGCTTCGTTGATGACATCCCCAACATCATCGATTTTGAGCAGCTGAGTCTTCTGCTTGTCCATTTGGGCGTGCAAAGCCTGAACCGTGCTTCCATATGATCCCTTGGTTCCGGCCAACAGTAAGGTGTCAATCTTCAAGTTCTTCTCCAAGAGTCCTGTAACATCCTTACGACTGGAAAGGAACAAACAATGGGAAATTGGTTACGAAGCGTTTCAAGTGTTCGAAATCGTCAGCGAAAGTTACTTACTTCAAAAAGGCGTCGACGTAGAGCCTCAAGTTTTTGGCATTGATGGCCGATCGAAGCTTTGCCTGATAGTCCTGGATGGTCTTCTCTCTGTCCTTGACCATGTCGTCATCCTTAAGTTGCTGTACATTAACGAACCAATATTGTAATTAGAGCAACTCGTGAGTTCAAGTCTGATACAAGTAGCAATTAGTGAACTAGAAACAGAATATAATCTTCCGTGTACTATTCATTAGAGCCCGTTCGGACGGGTGACTATGGAAGACTAGGCCTATGGCCACTATGGGACACTATTGGACGTACATGGACACGAACCCATTCCCTGGAACTACGACTCGGTTTAGTAGGGCTGCTTAGAGTAGGAGCAGTGACTAGTCACCTAACTAATGACTGACGAACAATTAAGACACCTACAACTGCACAGTAACTAAGATTACTAGAGTTCCACTAGATTGGGATAGAGGGCGGGACAGGAACAAGCAAAGCGTGACTCCGATTTGCACAGGGAAGACTACTTAAGGATAGTGTGTCTTTTTAAATAACCCGCGCTAAAACGGAAGAACAATCCTGGGAATCATACGCCATCTGAATGACAGGTTTCCAAGGTCTTATCCAAGGTCAATTGTCTGAACCAAGGGATCGAACGCCTCACATTCTCAGCGCGCATTATTTGAAAATGCCACATTACCCTTAAGCTAGGTCTGACGTGGATCGTATGTACTTAAGTGCGTGGAATGACCTGAACGCGGTGCAGAAGCTGTGGACATTGGAAGCTGAGATTGTATGGAGAGCACTTTGGTTCTCAAACTCATTCTCCAGCCTCAAAAGAACTCATAAATAAAGGAAAGATGGGGAACATGCAAATGACTCCAATATTGTAATAGCACAAAAGACTAATCATTCATTCCGTCGTTGGAAGATAAGTGTGGGTTTTTTATTTTTCTAGACGCTGTTCAAGCCCGTAACATTCCGACCCTAATGGACTCTAAACTGCCATTATTAGACGGAATTACGGAGTAAAAGTGGTTCGACGAGCGGAAAAGATGTTGGCTCAATCCACTATGCATCAGAACAATTATGCATGCTTCTTTAAACACCGTCAAATTATATTATCACGTATTATACTCTTGGTGCGGAACCTTCCGCTCGCAGCATTGTGTAATGCGCCTTAGCCGATAGGCAGTCTCTGACTTCGTTAAGATAAGTAACGATGAATAGCAATGCCTATTAGCATCTATGTATAGCGTCTCACTTCATCATCTCGCGACGCTCTCGGCGCATATATTGCTCTTCCAACCACTTGGATCTCTCTTCCAATGCACTCCTATGTCAAACTACGTAAATAGAGTCATTAATATCTGAGTGCAGTATCGTCACGTTTTTATTGGAAATTGAAATGAGCAGCATTAAACACGAATTCAGTTGTTTGGGCATGAAATGCTGGGATTTGGAACTATTGAGAATGTTAATATGAATTTTGGCAGGATTTTGCAAAGGTATGTTAATCTGATATTTCAAGGTATTAGTGGCCTTCGGTATTAAGCAGATTTGGACACAGGCTTACTTTCACTCTTTAAAAAATTGAACAACCAGATAAGGCTCCTAGCGAATAAGGAATGCCGCCTTTTTTTGGGAAACCTCAAAACTTGCATCCAAATCGACAAGCCCATAAATCAGAATCCATATTTGCTTTTCCAAAGGTCCCTAGTCCGTTGCTATTAGACACGACCTAAGTTTCGCGCAACTGAAGAATTTAAAGTAATTGGATATAAGAAGGTGAAGCAGAATTCTGGAGTATCTAAAACTAAAGGGAAGATTTGAATGCATTCAAATCAAGGGTTCATATTTTAGTACGAGGCAAAGGCGACTAGAAGAGCTACTTGAGCTGTAGTTAGTTAGCATTTCGAAAGAAGCAATCTAGCCGTTCATCTAATCTGGCACTAATCACTAATACTTATTTTTCTAAACTGACTAAGTTGGGACTAAAAAACGAACGAGTACGGAATTGTTGGCTACAAACGGTAAGGCAACAAAAGAAGACGTCAAATGTAATTGGCAACATAAATAACTTGTTGTAAGTTGACAATACTTTACCTCTTCAAGATTCTTTTGTGTTGAAAATCACGAGGGGCAACATGGACATATAAAAACAAGAAACATATGTGTCATGTGTCAAGAATTCCTTCAGACTTTCTTTTTCCTCGTATCGTATAAGGTGTAGGTAGACGTTTGAGTAGCTCCTTGTACGACCTAATTACAAGGTAGTTCTGGATGCTACTCTCATGACATTTCACATCTCTCAATTTAATCTCCTTCCAATTGGATTGTCACCCTTGACCTGGATTTCAGTTTTTGATTTTGGTTTGCAGACTTTGTGCTCTCTGGCCTGCCGCCTTGCATACCAACCAGAAGGAAGCATAAAGATAGTATTCACAGCCCTAGGCATTCAACAATCAGCACTCTCAGCAGCATAACCCAGAATAATCAATAATTAAAGAACCACACAGGCATTTTAGCATAGCTGCCTTTTTGTATTAACTTGAGATTACTTCATATTGCTCAAAGCACTCACTCTGCGCATGTGTGTAGCTCACAATGCTTGGAAAGTTTTTCTTAGGCTCTAGAAGATGATCCCTGCCAAATGCTAAGATTAGTACAAGAGGATTATTCCAGTTAGTAGTGGACAGAAATGTTTTGCATATTAGTTATAATTAGAAGACCTTCAACTCCTCCTCATCACGTGCGCTTAACAGTTTAACGACCATTCATTAAAGTTGGAGCACACAAATATTCAACAAGTGCCAATGTCACTTTTTATGGATTCAAGGATCAATCGAATGAACGGTTTGTGCTCGTCAGTTGAAGACATAGTTTCTAATATCGGAACGCCTAGTGTCATTCATAAGTCAATTTTCACAATGACGAGTAAACAGTGACCAAGACACGGACAACACTGTACAAAAGTGACCCAAAACGTAATTTCTTTGGGATAGTACAAAAAACGAGTAGTTTGATCGACCCAAGCCTATAAATACCCGCGAAAGTACAAAACAAGGTGTTACATGGTGTTCATTTTCAAAGCGGCCTCCCAGTTTTGGTTTCTCTCGGTTTTGACTTTATCGATATCTTGCTTACGGGGATTTCGTTCTAAATTCTGACTGCTATTAAAACAATACAATTCCATAAATTCTATAAATTCTATTATGGTTATTGATTTTCCGTGCTTCCAATTTAAGAACAGCTGTCAACTACCCTGTGACTCGGTCTGTTCATTGGACAAAATACCAATACTCGAGTTTAATGATTGTAATTAGACTCGTTTAGAACCTAAGGAACAAGACGAATGCCGTTTACAGTGAAACTTGAGCCGCTTCTGTGCATGATGGCCTGACGTGTAGCTGTGCATAGCAATATATCGCGCTTCAGCTTACATTGCAATTCAAGTGGAATGATTGGTAAATTACATAAGAAGAGTCTGCTTACTCAAATGTACATGGAAAAACACTCGTAGAACCAAAAGGTCAAGCTATTTAAGTTTTTAAACAAATAATTGCAATGAACAACTTCAAAAGTAAACATTCCCAAAGAAAAGCTGAGTTTTCATGTATGACTTTGGCGCGTATTACTACGTTATGGTTTTAATGACAAGTCCTGATGAATCGCCTGTCAAATCCTAGTTTGGTCCTGATTAGAAGTTTTACATAAGTTGGAATGATGGGAAGATGGTAGGAAGAGGTCAACTTACATGTCCAAATTTGTGAAAAACAAGATACTGCTCAGTTGTCGGGTTGTGTCCCATGTGACTTAGCTTCCAGTTCATAATCTGTGAGAAGAAAAGAGGGAGCGGAGTTCGTAAGCCACATGAAAACATGGTTCGAGCAGATTAAGCATTTCTTGAGTGGAACGGTTTCTGAGGTCAGAAGGGAATTCAGTGAAACGACGTTAGACTCTTTTCTCGGATTGTTTTTTTTTTTTCTGTTTTGAGAAGCTGAGTGGTTCCAAGTGGGCTTCGTAGCTGCGTAGAATAATTATTACGGGGCCGAGGCGTGGTGTGTTCACAGATGTTGGGGCTGAGATTGGCGGAGAGGCGGAGGAGAGAGTGGCATAAGAAACTTACCTTGTCCTTAAAATAGTCCATGACACCCGTTTTTCCGGCGGTGACATTGACTGCAATGAGTCCCAAGCAGCGGGAGGCGTGAGCCATGCCAAATCGAAGCAGAATGTTTGCTCCGGCTCCTTCACCCAACCCAATCACATACTTGATGTGCAGAAAGTCCAATACGGTCACCAAATCTTCTCCCAGCATTTGCATAGTTGGAAATGGAAAACTAGGAATACAGTTCAAATAGACCGTTAGACAAGTGCAAGACAAACATTCCAGCAGGTACCTGAAACTCGACGGATGATTTGGGAATTGGGTTTGAATTGGTAAATACACTGTATACCTTTGGCAAAGTTTGAAATTTGACTGGCAAATACGGAATTTGCAAAGGTTTGACTTTCGATATTTACGGTTACATTTGTAAGTATGTGTATACGGAATTTCGACTTTCGGTATCTATATTTGAATCGGCAAAAACGTATTTGCAAGTGCTTGAATTTCTCTACATCTAAAGTTAAAGTCGTAAATCAAGCAATTGGCAAAATTTGAAATTTTTTGATATCTACATTTTTTCAAACAAGCAATTCGTAAAAACTTGAAAGTCAATATGAACAGTTAAAATGTCGGGTAAAAGTTTGAAGTTTAATATCGGCCGTTAATTTGACAGCATTGGAATTTACGGTGATTTGACTTAACGTTCCTTAAAACGTTAAAACTGTTTTTAAAATTCAGCATTTGGTTATTAAAAATTTGGTTGAAAGTCCAAATCATCAAAACCGACTAGATTTTTCGCAAAGATTTGCAAGAACTCGGCAAATCTACGTTTAGATAACATTTTGACTCTTGAAACCGACTCCAATATTCCCACAGCTAGTCAAAACTTTAACAAATATTGGCTATTCGACTTTATGCATTAAAAATTCTGTCAATTTTCTTTTTGAATTTTTGACAACTGTTTATTTTTTCAAATGCGATTGCACACAGAATACTTCAATTCGATTAATTTAGCTTTTGCTTCTTGTTCGTTGAAAGCAGAGAATTTTTATTCGCGCATTATGTACTCCAATATTGAAAGTAGTAGCAGATTGGTTAGGTTAAGCTTCTGCTTTAAATAAGCTCGCAAACTGTTCAAACAGCTTGATCTGCTATTTTCGCATGCAAATTCCATTGACCTACATATGGCAAGAAGTTAGAGACTCTTAGATAATCCCATTATCCCTCAAACTTAATGTCATTAGTGCAGTTTAATTGAAAAGTTGGCCTAAGAGAAACTTCGAGTCTCGTTAATGCCCTATAACGGACTTATTGAAAAAGGCGTATATTTTGATATTAGAAGACGAGAAGAGATTGTGAGAAGCTTACTCGTCCGAAAGATCCGGGGCATTGTCTTCTTGTCCAGGGATGTCCACATGGATAAAGACAGAGCGTTCCTTGATTTCGGACATACATGGATGCTCCACAAAGTCATGGAAAGAAGTGTCTGGGAAGGAAGAGAGGAAGATAAAAAAAAAAGAACCATTAGGCTGGCTCCTTGCCTACAGACAACGGAATTATAGGCTTTCACTTACGGTTGCATCCGAGATCGTGAACTGTTAGGAAAACAGCTCGTTTCTCATGCTGGGAAAGATCTCCCTGGAAATTGAGAAGAAAAAAGGAAAATGGTTTCAGGTATTGGAAGAAGGATTTCCGTCTATTCGATAAATCTATTAAGTCGACTTCAAGTCCTTGATGAGCTCCTAATCTCATTTCCTGTTTCCATACTCAATTCCCTCCACCTGTCACACTAAAGTTCCAGTGCGCACTCCTTCTTAATTGGGAAGTCTCCGTATTCAGAATCAGTCAAATTAAATTAGCAAAGGTTAGTATTTCGAAAGTCAATAGTGCGCAATGTCTATATTGACGTCGAACCCGCCTGCTCACTCGGAACAAAGAGCAAAGTTCGTGTAGACGTAAATACGTATGTAGAACATGATTTTGAGCATTTCATGCATCCGGCATTGCCCTTCACTGAACCGAGGCTAAATATCTTCTGGCAACCTTCTTTGTTTATTTATCATTTTCTCCCATCCAAGATTTCCACTGTTTTCCACTCTGACCTACATTTTTCATCTCGTCTAAGCCAAAAAAAAATTGAACGAGCCTGTATCATTAGCACACTGTACTATTGGAATGCACTTTTTAGCCTTGTTTGAAATGATACACATTTTTTGGAGGGTTTGAATATGTATACAGTTCAATTAGAATGATTTCACTACTTCATATTTACGTTATAAATCTTCTGATGTACTTCACTCCGAGCTCTGTCACATCAAGTGAAGCTTCCCATACATATTTCCTTGACTTTGAAAGACCTTCTTAGATGATTTGGAATCCAAACAAAATAATTAGGAGTGAATCTTCTGCTTTTGATGTATAAGGTCTTTTCCCTTATCTCTGGAACTTCTATTCACATCCAATTCACTTGCCTTATCCACTTCAAGCCTGAGTACCAGGCGCGCGGTTGCATAAGATCTCTCTATTCCTAGTTGTCATGGAATCTCCAGTTCCAACATCTGTGAAATATATTTGCCTCTCTCCCAATTTAATTTACAAAAGTGCCCTTCAGCGTATTCAACCACTTGATGTGTTTGTACGCATTCCTATTGGTTTTTGAGTGTAGGGCTAGAAACCTCTACGTTTACCATGTGTAATTGTTCTACTTGCATAATTAACTACTACTGCAATTTATTTAGAGCATGGTAAATACGCAAGCCTGCATTTCTTTAGAGATTAATGAGACTAGAAAGTGTCGTATTATGCTAATCAGAGAATTTCCCCGTCCAGGTGACGTCTTCTTTTCAATATCTGGCCTCCAGCATTAAAACTGCACACGAGGAATTTTTGGACCAAGAATTTGAACGGATGTGCTGTGCATTGTACATACCGCAGCAGTCAGTGTCAGGTTCCTTAGCGTGATGACTAATGCATTGAATATGACATTGGAATTTAGCAAATATTTACTGCGTGGGTTTGTCACTGGTGGAATGTAGACGTTAGACGTCAGACGTCAATAATTGTCCCGTTTTACGTATCGGAAAAAACAGAGCATGGTTTATTTTTTTATTAACTGGGAGTGATCTGTCATGTATTTACAGACAAAAACATGTTTTTCTGTCCGAGATGGTCCATAATTTGAGGAGACATGAGTCAGATATGTTGGTTAAGCCAATTGATCAAGTACAGACAGTTTGGCTCACCTGGATGTAGATGCTCAGAGGTCCACATCTTTCAGTAGGCACCAATTGCTTCTGTAAATTAGAATACAAGCATTTAGCATGGACACTCAGTTCAGTTGACCCAAATTCACCAAATATATTTTTACAAATGAGACAAGAGAGCCCACACTCAAGAGTTAAGCAGTGGGATTTACTCCGACATTAGCCAACATACAAAAGTAGAAGGCGGAAACTAGAGCTAATTACAGGACATGCAACAAGAACTTCAAGTATTTCTAATGTAAAACTGGAATTGTAAGAAGAGGGAAACCTAAGTCTTGTTAAAATCCGTTCCAACAAGCCGTTAAACTTCCGAAACTGCGTAAATGAGCCAGATGCACTAAGAGAAAGCGGACTTTCTCCCTAGAAGAGAGGACATGGAAGTATTTTCCAAATAGCGGCATTTCCCTTCAAGCCAAAGGAACCAAGCTCTAGTTGCCAAAATGGATATTAAAGGATTTGTCAAGATTATTGAAGGAGCATTCACGCTACATGAGCAGAATGAGAAGCATATGGGATTAGAGTAAGCCAGGAGAGACTAGGAGCTTAAGCCAGGTTTAGGGCACAACCGGTAGTTGGGAAGCGGAAGCAACAAGCCGGAAGCAGATCAATTGTGCTCAACTTGGTTTTTTTTTGTTATAAGACATGCCTACTCTAAAACTGCTGCTGTCTGGAATATTACGAGAGCATGGAAGGTTAGAAGTGAATAGTCTCAACCGCCAGAACTAAAGTAAGTCTAGACTAGGAACTAGGCTACAACGAAGGTAGTAATAGGAACCAATTAGCAAGCTTAGGTTCTGGGTTCAAGAAAAATCACCCAAATGTACACATTTAAACTGAAAATGTGATTAAAAGAGGGTTTAGGCTCCAAAAATTGAGAAATTTCATTTTCAAGGACGACATTCGCGCTTCGGCCTATGCGAAAATTTCCAAGTTTATTGCTGCTATTATAATCATTGAAAAAATGATACCATTGAGGCCAATATGTTTTTTCATACTGTATTTGGAATAAAAATTCCATATTTTAGCTGATTTAGCGCCGCAATTTATGACATTAATGAGAATACATTGTTTAATGACCAAAATCGGTCAAAATTACTGAAATAACCTTCAAATAATTAGAATTTAAAAAATAGCTTATTTATATATTAATTTTGTTTATCACTTAGGTCGGTCAAAAAAGAATGAAACAACCTTTGAATAAAACCAACCGTGCTGTAGATTAGAAACAGGTTCTCTTTCAAAATTCCTACGTCTTTTACACTTTAAGCTAGGAATATAAAAACGGTGCGGCATGTGGCATATTGAAAGTCGCCTCACATGAAAACATGAAAATTTTCTTTCGAGATAGTCAACTATTTAAGGATTTTTGCAATTTTCCCCTAAAACCTCAAAAAATAAACAAAATAACAGCCAAATCTTGGGTGAAAATCCAGTTTAGAACCCAAACCCGTAGATTAATAATTGGTTTTTAAAGGAAGCGTGTGTCATGGAGTAAAAAGAAAAGTATACCGCTCCCAGTTTGCTGACATCCATGCTTCCTCTCCGTACATACTCCATGCTCTTTTTTCGGGAAGCCTCTGTGCTACTCATACGGCGTTGGTCCTGACTCGCTCGCCTCATCTTGGATTTTTACGAGTGTCAAACTGGGCGACTGGAACGCTAGACAGGTCTTAAGGTGGACACAGGGGGGAAGGGCACTGTGTGTGGTTTCTGTGTTTGGATCGGCGGGTACTAGACCGCTAGAACTTATGACAAGTTTCCTACAAGATCAGTCTAACCTCCGTGGAACAACTCCAGACAGACACTAAGTCACCTGTCATTCCAAATAATTAGTCATTCCCATTCCGCTCAATTCACTTCCAACCAGTCATCATGATCTAAATCAAAGTGTCAACGACCTCCGGCTCAAATTTCAAACGCCGTTCCTCAACCCACTTCTCCAATTACGCCTAACTTAGGTACCAAGAACAACAGAGCTCCGAACAATAGAAGTTCTGGGCATTGTTTTGTTATTTTATTATTGTAGGTCGAGGCGTTGAACCAATAAAATGCTAGGAATTGGATCAGCCC
>JAQFYU010002400.1:0-12012 GCA_034694905.1 Ceratophysella granulata
TCATTAAGATTACTCACTGAGCTATTCCTGGTGCTACAAACAAATGTGAATGTCAAAGGCGATGAATTAGCCCTGGGGCTGCCCTGGGAAGTCTAGTCAATGCAGTGGCGGGGAGGAGTTGAGTGCCTCAGGACTTGTGAGTGTTTGAGCTCAGGAGAGCTCTTTGTATGGAAATTGGATTTAGCGGAACAAACAGTTGGGTTTCATTTAGAGCACAATGTCCGGGTGTCTGGCTCATGGCTTTATGTGATTATCCAGGCAATAAACCCCCTCCTGACTCCTCTGAAGCCTCGTCTTCCTGATGAAGACAGTTTCTAATTTCCATTTGGAGCAGGTGGTTTTATTGATTGGGCAGAGGAAGAAAGCGAGAAAAATGGGCTGGAGAAAGCGGAGTTGAGTGCGTGTGTGTGCAGAAATACAGAGGCTGCTCCCTTCTTCGCACGACTCCACAAGGAAACACAACTCCGGGTCCTCAAATTCATTTTCTTCACGTTTTAATTAATTTGTACAATGTTAGCTCTGAGTGTTTACAGAGGACGGAGGGGAGGACGGTTGAATAAACATCTGAATTGACTCAACTCCTTGGGGTCAGATGAACTCCCGCTTCCCACTTGGCATGGAACTCAGAATGACTACGCTCCGTCTCCAATCCAACCCCACCAGTCTCCCATCCCAAGAATGTTTCATTAAATGGAAAAAGGAAGGAAAGTGGACCCAAGTCTTCTTCACAAGTAATTAGAACCAAAAGACGGAACGAGCTTAAATGCTTCCGTCTCCACTCAAACATTTCTTCAGGTGCACATCTTCACCTTAGTGCTCAAATTAAATTAAATGCACTTTTTGTACTCGTCAAGTCTGCATGCGACTGGTAGTGTGTCGCCTGTCCTTCTTCAATAACCTGAAATATGTTGTCCATTGTGCAGCAAAACTTTAAAGCATGATAGCCTGACCTTGTCAGCTAATACAACAATATCACAGCTTGATTACTAGTAGCAAAATTAGCAATATAGAAGATCAAATTATATTATATAATATCACAGCTAAATATATTACAAAGTCATATTTGGTTACTAATTAAGTATGTAATTGTCGTACTATTTTACATGAATTCGTCGTACTATTTTACATGAACTTCTACGGATTTAAGTTGGATTCAGTCTGAAATTCCCATTGTTGGGTATGCCTGTTTTCGTTTGTAATGTAATTAATGTAATTGCGAACATTATGTCTTTCGGTTAAATAAATAAATAAAATAAATAAATTTACATTTCCATTAAAATCAGGGCTCAACAATCGGGCTCGTAATTTATGTGTACCCGGACAATTACTTAGTTGAAAATTTGGTTTGACTTGAATGTAAGCGTACGGCGCACGGCCAGAGTTTTAAAGTTTTCAGTCAATGATTTTCCGAGTTTTACTTGGTGTTCTTTAAACTGTAAAACTGATCAGTGCAATGCATATACATACAATATGACGTTATTGTATTATTTAATCGTATCCTGCAATAATTGACACTGGAATCCTAAAATAAGATACACGTTTAAAACCTTTTAATGAATTTCAAAGCAATTTTTCGTAGTTCTTCTTAGATAATTCAATATTTTAACAAATTACAGAACTGGTTTTAAGCATTTTTAACAAAAAAAAAATCCGGTCGGAAATTTTATAAAATCGGCCGAGCGGGAACCGGAGTTAAAAAAATGGCCGGAATTCCGGTGCATCCCTAGAATGAACAAAGTTAAGTGAATATTTGATGATTGATGACGTTCATGACGAAATTGAAATCATTGTTGTTATATATCAAGGGACTTAAGTCACCGATTTGATACGAGGAGATGACAATGGCGAAATGTGGAGAGGCGAAATAACAAGATTTAATGGATCAATAGCAAAAAGAATTACAGAAATCCCAAACCCTTCCGAAGGGGGGAAAAAATCATCAAATATCTTAATTGACAAGATTTGCTTCAAGTAAAGTAGCATTGACGAAATTTGTTGTCGTTCAATTTTGAATAACTATAGCAGCAAGCATAAACAAGTCAAAGGGGACATGCAGCATTATACAATCACGCGTGAAATCCACATCTCGAATTTGGTACTGATTCATGAGCTAGTTGTTAATTGTCACGTCATTCTAGTTATAAATGTTGATAATAACAGTTAGCTCTGATGCGTTTGCCATGTCAAGCTGAAGACTGACGAAGCTATAAATTCAGGTTGGCATCCGATACTGAATATTGGGACTGAGGATTGATATTGAATGTGACTAATTCGTCAATTTGTGTTTTGAGTTGTGAATTATGAATGTGAAGGCGTGGGACATACATCGTATTTGGTCTTTGAAACTAAGAAAATAGACAGTTGGAGACAAGGACTGGTTACTGGTTAGTGAACCCTTTCTCCTTGGAGCAAACAGTATGCCTCATGGATGGGACAAGACAAGCGTGAAACTGAATTGACACGATGCAAGCCGCGCTCTGTTTACTTTGTAGAGAAACTTCCCTCGAATAACTTGAGTTGAGTGTTGATTCAGCCCAACCTGATTAGTATGCATTAGAATAATGGAATGATGAGCTTTAGCCTGTCTCCAGCCAGAAGAGGCTTAGCTCAGCCCGACACCTGTTGTCATCCTGCTTTGTGAACCACAGGAACATCAACATTATGATTTGTCTCAACCTCAATTGCTTCTCTGTCGCATGACAAAGCTGTCTGAAACTCTGGAGAAAAGGGTGAATTTACCTTTTTGTTTCCGCCGCAGCAGATGCAACTTCTCCTGATCCGATGTGTCGATTCATGAGGGACTTCAATACCAATTTATTTACATTACTTGACAACAACAGTGCAACTTGTTCCATTTCTTCCCGGTAGAGCTAAGTTCCTCGTTCTTGTATTTGTTAATAAGGAGGAAAATGTAATAGTAGAATAAAGGACGATTGCAGAAACGAAATAGAATTTTTTTAGTTTACACTTTACCAAATAACCTCAATTTATATGATCCCAAGGGTCCAAGTAAATCCAACAGCGCCAACCAATCAGAGTCAAGCGCGCGTTTCGGAAAACATAACTTACTTTTATGGATAGGATAGGCTAGGATAGAATAGGATAGGATAGGAAAATATCGTTAAGGATTTTAAGGAGAATTCTAGGTCGTACTCGTAGATTGAGTCCGATTTTTGTCATCAAAAATGCCTTTTTGAGGAATTAAATAACAAGAAACAAGTAAATGAAAAATATTATTTAGCCACAATTTTTTTAATGGATAAAAATAATTTACAATATTCTTCTTATTCAGGCTTCCACAATTTGGTAAGATTTACGGCAAATGGCAATGCAAGCCACAAAATATTTAATAGTCGGCTTTGGTCACCTTTTCCGCATTTTTGAAACTTAGGACCAAAATCATCTCACAGGAAGGAAAAAGTCGAAAATCAGGCACATTTTGGGATTTAGAACACCCAGAATGTAAAAAAAACTTGTTAAGGTTTGGTTAAGTTATGTTTAACTCTTGCGCTGTAATATCAACTTCAATTCCGCAGCCCAGGTGTGTGTTTTGTTTTACTACGTATGTAGGTATATTTTGAGTACAATGTCTTATGGTTCCATGAATTTTAATGTTTTCAGATTTTTGAAGCTGTAGCTCCTTGAGAATATGGAATATTTCCCTCTCATTAATCAAAGTTGCTTGATGCGGTGTGTGGAGATGAAGAGGGCTGTAGAAGGGTTTTATTTTAATTAGTGCATAAAGCCAAGTAGTGAAAGTGCATTGACAATTTGGTTCCTTTCATCTTCATCTCCTCCCTGCCTTTTTGTGAATAGAGAATCAGAAAAAGTTCCACTGGAACCGATCAGTTCTTGACTCAAATCATTCCTCAACACCTCGTTTCTAACGAGAACAAGTGGGGTTTTTTAATGAAGCTGGAGTGAAGCAGACGACGGTGGGAATTAATTTGGGACTCTTGGTCTCCTTTCAAACACTAATTAGGTACTCAGGTCCCACCATCTTCACTTAATGGATCCCAACACCTCAAATGTGTTCTGATTTGGGACAGCTAGAGACGACGGAGACAAAACCTCTCCAAACCTGAGCTTGTGCTGTACTTAATCATTATTCACAAATTGTTAAGCGTATCTTCTGAAGAACTGGAGACTATGGAAATGAGAGAAACCACGAGGGCCTCCATCCACACCTGATTCTCTTTCTGCACAGAAAGAAAAGAACCAAGGCCTCAAGTCCTTCAATTTGCATTTTTGAGCCCAGAACGCTTTCATGTGACTTTGCCCAATCCCAATCCCAAGACACTCCAGAATCTGTCATTAGAATGAGGAATGAAGGGAATGAGCATCACTGCTCCACATGCCACGCTCGCTCTCCATCCACTTGACTCCTTTCACTAGCTTCACTCTCAAAAACTCAAAGGAAAGTACCAAGAGGCCACCAGGAGACATGACACATGACCACGGCCAACTCAGTCGAATCGGAAGATTTTCACCATGCTCCTTGCTCTTCTTTCACGACTTTCACCTGAGCTTAAAGAACCAATGTTCAGCACATGTGTGCCCTCAATCTTCTGACTTCCGACATCCGGATTTTGACGTTAACGCGCAGTTGACATTTTAACAGTCCTGAATCTGAATTTGTTTAGCAAAGATGATTTGTTAACCGGAATAATAATCCCGCATGTTCCAGCTAAGACCAAGTTTTCCTGGGATTTCTCTTCCACCGTAATCGGGCGTCTGAGTATAAATCCCAACATTAAATAATGCAACATAAACACCACAGTATTAAAAAACCCAACATCAGAAACCATCACACTAAAGACAGCAACAATAAATCCAAGACATAAAATTATATAATTTTTATTTATGGTTTCACATAATAACTGCAACATTAAAACCGCGAATTAGAAGCTTCGAATATTAAAAGCCGTGAACACTAAAGTTTTTCTAAATGAAAATTAATATTTACGTAGAAGTCAAAACAGATTTTACACAAAGCAACTACATTTACTCAGCGTTATTTGCTGAAAGCCCGCAATACATTTTAGAAGCAACTATTTTGTTAAGAACGATTCTGACAATGTAAGCGCTTCAATTTTAGAAAACAAAGAACCGTCTACCTACTGTCTAGCTCTATACAATCACTAAAATACTTCACCGCACCGTGTTAATTTTTGTAAATACGATGAATTTAGATGATGCGATTTTTATGTTGCGGCATCTAATTTTGAGGTTTTTATAAAATGATGCGCTTTTCGTGAGCTACGACTGAGGCGGCCAGATCCAGTAATATTGCTATGTAGATGGAAGTAGGTATGTTCGGTCCGACATGGAAGCATTTCCCGAACTTCTCGGTCTGGTAGCACGCACGTTGGGACGCTGCGGACAAGATGTGAGAGATTGTGTGTAGGATCTAAGGACATGGGTCTTCTTTATCTTTGGGCTTTCTTTTTGTCTTACTCGAGCTCTTTTACTCGGAGCCAATTTATCAAAAGAAGAGGAAATGAGGGTGAAAGAACAGTTTTTTCCACTTTTTTTAGTCATTTACAATTTTTCTTTGCACATCAGTTCAGAGTTCAGCTCTTGAGCTCCTAAGCACACATTGACGGGGAAAAAATAAGATGGAGGATACTGGACCGAGTTCAGTTTCATCGACCTTGTCCGCTCCTTGACGCTTTCTTTCTAATAATGTATCTTGTCCTTCTTATGTCGTAGTCTCCGAGTACTCATGATTAACTATCAACTTTGTTCAACGCTCAAACTTATTTCGGGATTCTGAGTCTGGACGATAATTACCCACATTCTGTCCGCGAAAGGCTTTGATCAATTATATACAAATTTAGAATATAATGAGTATTGTCATTTATAATAAAAGTATTTATTTGAAATCAAAACAATAGTGTCCAATTTTTTTATAAAATGGACCGACAATTTTGATATCGTTCATTAATCCTAACCCATGACAAAAATGACACATTGATAGACAGCAGCTTGGGTACATTGACATAGGAATTCGGTAAATCTGTTTTTATTGACTCTTTTGTGTCAAAGCAGACCAGAAATTCTGATTAGTTCAAAATTTTGAGCCTGTACCTACTTTTGTCTTCGTAAATGCTTCTCCGCTAGCCCTTCTGTGTTGTACTGACATATTGTCCTGATATGATTTATAATAGACACGAACATGAAAGCCTAGCTAATTCTAGGTACCCTTCCCATTTATCTTTTTCTGGACAGACGAATCGTGAATAATAAACAAGACTCCAGTTGGTTCCCGCGTCTACATCCATTTCCCACTTAATCCTTTCCTAATAATAATGCAGCAGAAGCGAAGGAACTTTAAGCTCCACAAAATTGATGTCATGGACATGGTTCTCACACAATTTAATTTCTTTGGCTCAGCTTCGGCGGATGCTCTTTGAATAAAAATCTCTCTATGACTGCTCATGACCTAAAGTGAGAACAACAAAATCTTCGAAAAAACTAAACTGTCTCAGTGAGCTCTCTCTATTTCACCAAAAAGACTTGGACTTTCAAATGTTAACTGGCCTCATGGTTGTTTACGGAGCAAGCGCGGAACAGCAGGTGAATTAATTTCTAAAATACACCATAGTAAACACCAGTCGTGTGATTGTCTTTCATTCATAATCATAACTCGTAACATTCGTTACTTCTTTTCCTATTCAGGGTTACTACTTTCTTAATCCGTTACAAATATTTTGCGATCTTGATCATTTTGTCAATGTCAGTAAACGTAATCCGATTTACAACCATAATAAATTTAAGAACATTATTTATTTCCGGAACATAAATGGATAAGTTGTCCTATTCAGTGTAGGGCAAAGTTGGGCGCCCTACTGTGTGAGGTGTAGGACTGTAGGCTAAGAATTTGGAATCGCGCAGTACGGCGGAAGGGCAACAAACGCGGAATAGGGCAGTAGGGCGAATTAATTACCCATCTATGGTCCGGGATCATGCGGTCTCCGAACCTTTTCACTGCAGCGGAAAATCGGTGGGGATCCCATGTGACCCTTCTGGTTTAAATTGTAAAGTTGCACAAGGGAGCTCATTGGTAGTCCGAAATGTTCCCCACGCACAATAATAAATATATGCACATGCACTGGACACTGTAGTCGTCTCTTCCTGACAGTTATCAATCAATATTCAAAATCAGAAAGGCCAACTGGTTAAAAGGCATTTTGGGCTAGTGGAACCATGATTTATGGCTCAATTTCATTCTAATAAAATAAACAACGGTTCGATTATTATTATTCAATTTGTGGGAAAGGCTATTCTATCAAATTACTACCTACCCCTGTGGTTCCTCTTCCAATTTGAAATTATAAGTTAAATTGAAATATAATTACAGAACTTTGGAACGGGAGAGTGATTATCTCGAGAGGCTCAGTCTGCTCAATTTTTTTACTACTAATTACACAGGATGTTTTGCTTAGCATAATTTGGAAAGGACTCCCCTCTGAATGCTAAATGAGCATTGAACTGAACATGAGCATACAAATGCTCAATGTGCAGGGCGCAACCGTCTATACGTAGTATCTAATTCAAAATGTTCCATTTTAACGTTTACCTCCTTGCAGAGCGATACTAAAATTCCGAGGTGACGCTCGCTCGGCAACTATAACCTTTACCTTACATCCAACCTGTGCTAAAATGTAAGTAAATGGTTATACAAAATCTTATGACACGATTTTGACCTGATGCTAAACATAGGGCAGGAGTGGTCTCCCTGTTCGATATTACTACAATTTCTGTAATTACCACCACTCCATATTATTTTTTTATTTTTCAGGTTTACTAATTCTGTCTATGTATTTCACAAAGCTTCGCTTTGATGTACGTTACAATGGCGGCGATTGGAAACTGGATAGAATATTTCTGGCAAAAGGTAAATTCATTTACAAATTATGGTAAAATATGGAGAGAGGCCCAAGGATATAACCTGCATACTGCATACAGAAAAGCTTCTTCGGTTCCATCCAGATTGAACTACGCCACACGCAGCCCTGAAGCCTATCCTGATCCTGACTTAGTCCGTAATTACGAGTGGACTGTATTAATATCCTGCCAACCAGAAGGAGTGAGGGCGTCATATTTTTATCCTTAGGAGGGATTTAGCATGAGAGCCCCGTTCATTACTAGTCCTGTCACGAGACGGGAAGAATCACACATGGACCAAAACAGAGTTCCAGTTCACAAAAGAAATTGACTAGCTTTTGAATTTTGAGATTTGAATGAGAAAGAAGACCAAATCCCGAGGTCTGTTTCAAGTTTTGACGGATTTCTGGAGAAGAGCGTGAAGAATCGGAGGGGATAGATGGGACTGGGACTGACGGATTTAATGAGAGCAAGACGAATGAATAGTTTGAGACAGTTTCTCCCTTCAGTGAAACTGGAGTTTAAAAAGATTTGAGTGATGATTTGTGAGACTCCCTGTCTCGGCTCCTGTCTCATTAGACGCACGTCCCACCCAGACCAGCAGCGGATCTCCTCCGTCCAAACAAAAGAACTCCAGCCACCCAACCCTATTTCTCATTTCTCATGCTCAAAGGTAAACGAGGTCTATGCACATGAGCTCAGGTCTATTCTTATCCAGATCGCTGGACAGAACTGAATCTCGCGTCGGAACTTGGCCTAACGGGCTACGATCGAGGTATACCCTTAAACAAGAACTGCAGGGTATGCACCCACGGTATACATCCATGCTCCATGGTATGCACCAACTGTAACGAAAAAATCATCTTTGCGGGTCTCGGCAGAATCTAGCCCAATTTAACTTAATCTAACGTAAATCAATACTTGTCAAGGCAGTACAACCAAACCAAATGCGAAATAAAGTATACATACTTCCTGCGGATTCTGTACGTGTATGTGTATTGTATGTGTATTCAAACCAAAATATAGCGGCCGCGTAATTGTTCCTGCGAAATTGTCACCAGCAAATAAAGTCTTCATAAGTTGCCACAACCGGAAATTTTCGCCTGAGCAATTTTTGCTTACGCTTCGGCTCCCAGCGTATTTGGGTGTATAACCATGCCAAGTGGGCCATATTCCGAATTTTAACTGAAACCCGAGATTCTATTCAGTACTTTTCGCCAATTATAACCTTCGTTTGACTGTTTTTGGAAGTCCTTTGCCAAAGCATTAGAAAATTCAGCAAACTTGTACAACTTCACGTTAAATCCAACTACAAAACATATTTTATTTTTATAATTTGCGTCCTCTAGAGTCTGCCTTGACACAGATTTTGAGCATGTAAAAACTCATGTCTCTTATGTCAATATTTCATCTCTAATATAAATTATTTTTTAATCGAGTTTGAAGTTGGAGAGGGCTAATGCAGGGATGATGAAGGAAAGAGGGATGCAACATGCAACTCTGGAATTGGGATTCTGAATTTGATTGAACAGAGTTGAACAGAATTTGTTTGGGAGCGTTGTTGGAGTAAGCGTCTACTGTGTGGCAGGGACCGACGGCGGTCTAATTGGAGCACAGCTGGCACAGGAGAACTCCAAGCCGAATATTGAAACAGAGGAACTTGTGCTCTCTTGTCCTGCTTCAATCAGAGTCCTGTTGGCCAAGGCCGCATCATTATTGTTATGGGTGGGAATTGAAAGGAAAACCAAAGTCAAGAGAGTAGAGAGAAGAAGATAATCTGACAACAAAAGGCCGAACTTAATGAACCTTCACCTTAACTACAAAGAGGCGGGTAGTTTCTTCCTTACCACCTTTGTATTCAGGCTCCAGATTGTGCTGAAGCACCAGCTGTTTATAACGTCTACTTTTCAAAACTTTCCGTACAAGTTAAATAATGCCAAACTACGTCAAATATGTATTCCCTTCTGGTGACTCATCTTATCCGTGGTTTTGAAACGATTCACTCAATAAAGTTTACTAGGCCCAACTTACGCTTTCTCTTAGTAGCTTGTTTTGTTTGATCTTAGAATTTTAAAAATGTTAAATTCCGAGAGAATGTGAATTTGTATATGTGCAGTATTCTTCAACTACAAGGTTAGATATTATAAGCATTATACTACATACTACATATTTCAAGATCTCATTTCTAAACCGAAAATAAATTTGATATTCATCACGATTCAAGCTACGCTGAAAGATCGATAGTGGTAATTATTTAGTTGTTCTATGACGGGCAATTGAAGGGACATACACACGCACAATACGGTAGCAAAATCTATTCGCGAGTTAGAGCCCCTTATGAATTGGTGCACAATTTCTTTGAGGTGTCAAATGGAATGATTTGATATTATGTACATACAATCAAGTATCACGTCAACACGTCGGGTATTCTCATTTTAATTGTGTTTTATTGTCACACATTGTCCAAATTGATTTGTTCCTTTGGAAGAAATAGTAAGCATATTACTCATTCAATTTCGTCTCGTCAGCTGAACGCGGAGGGTTGAGATTGAGAGTTGGGGGATGATGGAGAAGAGATTCGGAGATGTGCTGGAAGAGAAGATGAGCTTTGGAAGGGGATGATGTGTGGGAGTGGACACATGTAAGCATTGTATGTAGACGAGAAGAGGATGCTGGGCTGAAAAGACTCGAAGCCAGGCATTAGTACTTTCGGCTTATCTCATCTTGTTTTGGAGAGGGATCAAGTGAATTGGGTCCTAATCTTGTTTCCCAAGGAAGTCCAAGGGCCTTTGAAGGATTAGCTTGAGGTTGAGAAAACACAATAGGTGACAGAAGGAAGGGTTCTTTCTCCACGGACGTTGGCCTGATTGATCATATTTTTCATTCCCATCAGTTCACAAACAAAGCGACTCTGCTCCAACGTCCAACGCCTGGGCATCTGCAGAGGATGTCCTCTGGTCCCATGAATATGAGTCCAAATATGAAGGTGTCTGCTCCAACTCGGGACAACCATGGAGCTCATCCATCAACTTCGGACCACTTGTCCAAAATTCTTTCTTCTCGTCCAGACCAGTAATTGAAATTGTTCCTCCAGCTCCTTCACACCCGCCTAATTTCTCGCATCTTCCAAATCTACCCCATCCATGTCCAGAAACCACGCGCATTCCTCGCTCTTACTTGTCAGAGAAGGATGACTTGGATTTCTTCTTGTATTCTACAGTACAAGGAGAAAGCGATTCAGAAAAACGGGAGCACAAGAACCGCTTTTGCTGTGCTTATGCTTTATTTGAATTCAGCTGCCTATATTTTGGTGGATAATGTAATTCACGATTATTTGGTCAAGCTGCCTATTCGGGCAAATGTGTAAGGAGTTAATTATTTGCGCAAATTGATTTTGCTGGGAGAGGGCGAGATAAGAATTTGTGACGCCCTTTGCAAATGCGCGCAGCTCGGAGCCATGTACCTACATCAATCCCAAATACCGACACCTAAATTATTTTAGCATGGCAACCAGCACGTGCGCTTATACGTGCTTATACGTGCTTCATTTGTTAAAGGAGTCTGAAACATTACCAGCAGAAGAATTTGAGTATTGCCAATCTTACTGCAACCGCTTGAAAAATGGCAATAAAACTAAATGTAGCAAATACAAAAATACAAAAACGTTCATTGTTATCTTAGAGAAAAATATACAATACAAAGGGTGTCGGTCTGTTTGAGTATATCGGCTGATTATGTATTTGGGCGAATCTGACTTTTTTCCGCTTCTGTGGCACAGTCAAACTTCTGAACCTGAATATTGTCGGAGTTTCATATTTCAAAAACTTCCATATTTTGAAAGTTCGTGCGGAATTTCAGGATTGGAAAATGTCGAAGAATCAATTCAACGAAATCAATTCATAATCTTTTGCCAAAATAATGTTTGAACAACCTTATTGAACTCAATTCGACTAACATGCTATTTGTATTTTAAATTGCACGTCTTAGCTACTGTTGCACCACACACACTGTTCTGAACCATGCCTTTGAGAGTTAGTTGACTCCATGTTAAGGACGATATACGCCATCGGCCTCTGGCCTCATTCTCAATGCTTAGTTTGAAATTAATTGTAAATCACCAGT
>JAQFYU010002401.1:0-12012 GCA_034694905.1 Ceratophysella granulata
TTTTTTTCCTCCATTTGCTCTCATCTCGTTTCATGTCAAAGACAGATATAGAAACCCATTTTTTGTAGAAAATCCTATTCCTGCATATTAATTCCTACCATTTACTCAATGCCAGTAGAAACAAAATGTGACTAATTTAGGGAGTCAGCCAGTTAGCCTTGCATTTAGGCAAAAACCTAAGCCGCACAAGCCACTACTTATTTGATACAGAGCTAATGCTATGTCAAATATATTGATTGTCAATTTTGAAGGCTCAATGCTTCAAAGTTTTGAGTTAAGTAAATTCAGATGAAGTTTTCATTGATATATACTGAATAACGGGAATAATTGCAGCCTGAAGCCTTAACTTCCAATTCAAATTGTTGAGCCTTTCTAGAAAGTACACTTCCGGTTAAAGCTTTTTGACATTTCTTTTTGGTATGGACCGGCTTAGCTTGCGTGTTTGAAGTGCAATGTGCATCAAAGCCTATTATTATTTTGTCTGGACGAGAAGAAAGTAATAAAGCGAACTTTGACTAAGAAGTCTGAGGTTCATCATACTATGAATGCCAGAGGAATTTTTTGTGTACTTTTGTAGAGTAAAAGTGGAGAATTGCTACCAAACTTAACTCCAGCGTGTTCAGTGCCTGGGGAAAGAGTTGAATAACACAGAGTAACACAGATACGGAGGAGTCAATCACACTCGAGATTCTTCCCTTTGTATTCCCGTACACTATTATTCCCTTATTGTTGTGAGCTGGCCGACAGGACAGAATCCACTTGCTCTCTTCTTCCACAGATGCTATTGTACTCTGAGTAATCCCAACCAGTTACCCATGCTTTCCACGCCATGTGCTGATTTGCCGGTAAAGAAAATGGAATTGCGAATTGTGAATTGAGATTGGGATTTTGGAAACCGTATACGTATATATTTAACGTACATGCAATGCAGATACAAGCAGGTAAACAGATCTGCGAGGTGTAGTTTTCAAACTTTACTAAATTCAAATTGTTAGAATATATTTTTCTCACTTGACCTTAATAAATAGAAATACATGAGAATTATATCAATTTTAAACAATGCTTGCCGAAATTAGCAATTTTAGTCACGATATACCTTATTTTCTATATTTAATGAATTTAATCGCTAACTGTATGAAGATTTTTTTTAAAAACACAAAACGCTAAAAAATCAAGTTTTAAAACATTTTAAGTAAGAGTATATTTACTATAATTTAAATATTTCAGTTTTAACTTTTTTTAAATTAGATAAACATTGGGGGAAATAATCAATAAAAACAAAAGTAAGGGAAGATTCTGCTACATCGAAAATCTATGAACATATATTTTAAAATAAGAAGAATTCATGAAATTTTATCCTGGATAGACAGGTGTTCTTTTTTAAGCAAAATCCATGAATATGTATAAATAAAAAGAAAACCCAATTAAAATTAATTTAAATAGAATCCACAAAAATTGATTTAAAAAACGAAAAATCCAGCATTTAAAAGCAAAATTCCATTAAAATGTATTTTAAAAATATAAATGCATTAAAATATGTTTTTAAAAACCGTGAAAATCTATTTAAAAAGGTAAAATCCATGAATATTTATTAAAAAGAAAAATACATTAAAATGTATTTGAAAAAAGAAAATCCTTAAAAAAATTGAAATTATAATGTTGTCTAGAAAAATCGACTTGACTCAATTTTTCTGGAGAAAAATTCCGCTTAAATGTTCGCAGTACTGCTGACTGATACCGTTTTTGAAGTAAATTTCATGTCGGTCGATGGAATCGGAAACCATGGTGAATTAAGGAGTGGTCGTTTGTCATTTTCTCCTAATCTGTCCTCCTGTACATCTCATGGTTTTGACATGACGAGGAATATGAGGGCAAAAGAGGAAGGAGACAGACCCAGAATGAGACTACAGCAGCAGCACGGACAAGAGAGTGTCAGGCCTAGGCCATGTGCAGCCTGAATTCTGTGGCTTGGGCAGAGCGTCAATGACCCTGGAAATCATCGGACCGTTTCCATTCTCTCCGTTGTTCAGGCGGACGACTGTGTCGAATCTAATGAACTTACATAATCTCATGGAGTGCCAGGATAATGGATGGAACTCTATTATTCTTTCTCTATCTCTCAAAACTCAAACATATTGTCATTCTAGCTCCTGTTGATCGAGATCTGCTCTTACTCTTCTTGAATTCTTGATACGTTTCCATCCTATTCCTCATAATTTTTCCTTTGTGAAATGGGAACCGAAAATGGTTCGGTTGCCCTGGTCCTGGGCTACTTGTGCAATTTTCCCCTGGTGCTGGATTTTGGATGTGTATTAAAAATCACTTGACCAGAGATGGACAAATTCATTTGAATTTCAAGATGTTTGCTCTTAAAATCATGATTTTATAAACTACAAGAGTTTTGCTTTCACCATTTGTCTTTTTAGAAAGTCATATGACTTTAGTTTTTGATTTCGAGGAGGTTCTATGAAATGCTCAAATGTTGACAAATTTTAATTTTTAATATCACGAATTTAACTTTAAATCCTTGATTTAATCGGTGATTTTGTGATATTGAATTTTAGAGCAAGCAGCAAGCCCTAAAACAATGACTGTTAAGGTGAATTTACAATGGCTTACCTATTATTTAGCTAATTGATATTTAAATTTGGTGATTTCGCCCATCCATGCATTTAACCCGAGCAACATTGCACCAACAAGTGTTTGCTTATATTTCAAGTACTCCAGCTCGACAATTTCAGTATCTACTCCTATATCATTTTTTATATTTTTTACTTTCTTGTCCGTTGGGATATAAGGTTGTTGCTTCACTGTTAATATGAATACTAATACTATACATATTTAGATTGACAATATTCTCGTACCGCATACAATTAGTAGTGGAGACGCTCAAGTTAGATTTTAAAACCCCTTACCTTAAAAATGAAATGTTTTATGATCCAAGGAAAGGTCAACATTCGATAACAGGCTTTATGAGAGGAAAATGTGGTAGGAAATTGAAATTCCACTGTCTATGCCTACCCCTAAATGTCATGCCATAATGGCAGAGAAATATGTAAATAATAGTAGTGACACTTTGCTCAGCCTCCTTCTCCGTACGTACACAAAAGTAATTATGTACTATAAATTGATGTAATTTTTTTTAAGCTGAAAAGTGAGACTCGAACCACGATTTCAATTCTTTGGGTCAAGACGGAGTTTATTCGGTGACACCAATATTTCACTCAGAGGGAAGGCATTCTATGTATAGTGTTATGTATTTGTAAGGTAGCCTAGCTTCAGCCAAGCCAAGGTAATTTGAGATCCGCCATCAGCCCTTGGATGACTTCTTGACTTCACCTTCACATAGAATAATAGTTTTAAAAATAAAGGTTCAGGTTCAGGAGCAACATTGTTCGATTTCAGTAAGTTTCTCGAGTTGTTAGCATATAAACGGGTGGCAAAACGAAAGTAACCCTTCTGCTAATGTTTTAGGGAGCTCTATTTGTGGACATTTCAAGCATAATCGCACCTGCAGCTAGTATAGACCAATACAGGGCATATGGCCGTTATAATCCCAAAACCAGTAGAGACAGATCAGATTATGGCCAGGTAGCTGGTTCGAAGTGGTCTTCCTCAGTCTTCAGTAATGTGGAGTCGAGTGAGTTAAATGGAGCAGGACAAATACACAAACAGTCACAGCCATTAAGACCTGAAGCTTGAGAATGAACCTGAACCTGGTTCTGTTTATGTAAATGGAAGACTGAAACGGAATACCTGGTCCAGACCAGGCAGGTAGTCGGAAACACGACTCCACGAGGACAGACATCTGGGAATGTAAACGAACACTTTGTTCACCAGTCCATCCTCGACGCTTCTTGGCTCAGCATCATATAACAACCTCCATTGTTTCAAGCTGCTCAACATATAAAACGAGGAGTTGAACATTGAAGGGTGAAACCGAGTGTGGAAAGGAACAGTCACTCCTTCTTAACTTTTAAAGTTGGAAACTACAGATAGGATTTTGTGTGTTGGGGTTTGGAGCTGAAGAATTCATATCAGAAATCAACAGTCAGTCACCACCAGCCACCAGTTGCATTACAAGGTCCAGGTTGGCTTCCAGGCGATCATTCGAAATTAGTGCTGTTCAGTGACAATCTCTTGGGCTCCAGTGCCCAGTGGAACTAGTGTCCATATTTCCTGTTATATACGCGGTCAAGTTTTTTTTGTGTCAAAAAGCAGATAGTTGATCTCAGCACGGTTATTTTACGTGAGTGATTACCGGCTTTAAGATGTCGTCAATGTCCAACATTACCAATCTACCATATACCCTGTCATATATTATAGCCAGTTTCAATATTTCCAGGAATGGAGACGGAGGTAAGCTTGATCCAGACTTTGAACCTACTATTCCATTAGCCTTGATTTTAAATTTTGAGCAGGTAATAAAGGCAGTAGGTTGAAGTTGAAGAAATTCATACTTTACTCACTTCTCATTCAGGGTTAGGCATTCAGCTGAATAATCAGACGTTGAACTTGGTTAAAGTTTTTTTGTTTTCGACTCCAATCCAATTCCAGTGAAACTTGGCTGAGACCCAGGCCAGGCCAGGAGGCTAAACAGCTTCTTGCTTATTGATAAGCCAATGCGGTTCAATGTTCAATGTTTGTGGTCAAGTGGAAAGCAATATACATACAGCCTAGTTGTGTCCTGAGTGTCTCTTCTTTACTTCTTTCATTGTGTTCAATATAACTAACGGAGTAATTACGATAATTGTAGAAGGCAAGTTTGAACAAAGACAAAGGGGAAGCGGCTGGAAGATTTTAATATTGCAGGATATACATTAGCTTCATTTTTCCTTTGGCTTCACCCCATGTATTTGAAATTGTAAATGCTTTTATTATAGGTAATTAATTTTTTTTAGAACTTCCATTTTTTGCCCGACTGCGCCCTTTGTCCGTTTAAATTTGTTTATATTATGCGACAGGAATGCAGGAATTTGAACAGGAATTGTTGCAGGAATGCAAGAATTTGAACAGGAACATCCAGGATATAGGGAAAACATTAGTCAAACGAATTATTTATGTTCTCTGTTACGTGTCACGTATATCGAATGCTAAATTAGATTACCAATTATGTTTTCACTGTTTTAAATTGTTAACAATCTACTAGAATCTGGCTCTGAATTAGTATACCAAAAATAAAAATTGGTAAAATTCATATTCACGCCATTTTCACAAGTAATCTTTAATATTCTATCTTCAGCATCTCATCATGTAGAATAAATTGTACACTTTAAACGGATTAAGCCATTTGTAGTCGGCGGGAAAATATTTTAAATCGTGTATCCCCAACTGGTGGAATGGACAATGAATCACCACTGATGCGGGAATAAAACGGCAGTGTTAAAAATTGGTTTGAGGCGGCAAAAGCTGTATTTAGGCGGCTTAAGAGCATTACATTATTTACTACTGTTTATTTATTACATTTCTTAGCACAGTTGATCAACTTGGGAGATATTAACGACAAAAAAATCAAATATTTAGACACAGTGTCAATAAAATGTTGAAGCGGCATTGTACAATGTCATCTACTAACAATGACTGACAAGACAGCAGCGGCGCCTGTTCATATTTTTTTCTTTTATTGCTGTCGATTGCGAAACTTCGCAAGTTGAGTGAGAGAATGGATTTTAGAGTGATGATTAGGTCTGATAAGGCATATTCTCCAAAAGTGCCAAGTGCCTGAGGGACTCAAGAATTAAAACTGATTAACTTGTGCTAACGGTAGTTTCTCGACAGAAGGATTGTTGAATGTCCGTTTCGCTTCCACACACATCCGCCTCTCAACAACCTCTGCAACTCCTTTCCCCATAATCCTTCTGTTTGGCTGGCTTCAAAACCTCTTCCTTTATATTTCATACTGGTTTATAGCCAATTTATAGCCATACACGGAAAGAATCCGTGTTCCGAAACATTTAATCTTTTGTCGGAATGTACCTACATAGATTATTTTAACCTGTAGAGAGGATGGGCCGGCAGACTTTGGAATAGGCTCACATGCAATGAAAACGTTTTGGCAACGGAACAGAGTCCTACTTGCATGTTGCAGAAAGATTCTTCACTAATGCATTCTGAAATTGTAATTTTGATTCATTTCCGTTACGGTACTTCGGTAACAGAGTAGCCACGTGAGGATAAGCATTTTTGTCTGTCAAAAGTAACAGATGAGTAGTGGATCCCAATATTTCTATTGTGCACAAGGTTAACTTCCATGGAAATTTCGATCGCTTCGGTTGACAATTATGACTGGTTCAATTTGATTCGATTCAAAAATAGTTTTCACTAAAATTAAACTTTATACGCATTGAACGGGGTTTTAATCTGAGGTCATGCATTTTGTCTGATAAACGTTCAATGACAAGTGAGTTCAAATGGCAAATGATTCCAATTGTTATCACTTGTATGATTATGAGGTTCATGACTTCCGATTCCAATATCTGGTTGATAGTTTTGTATTTTAATGAGCAGGTTATGTAGTGTGTACTGTACGTACGTACGTACATAGAGGTGTTGCAGTTATGCATATTGTTTTGAGTAAATTCCCGTTTAGACTATCACATAAAAGGCTACAGATATAATCAGGAAAAAGTTCGTATGTACTAAATTCGGTCAAAATGTGCAGTAAAATATGCAATAGAAATGTCAAAAAACTAGATTCAAATATATGAAAAAGGCTTTTATGAAGAAAATATAAAGTATCGAAGAAAAAAGGATTTTATAAAATATCCAGGTAACCAAGTAGTAAAAAGCAAATATTGTTCAAATATTAAATTAAATTCAAGCCGCGAGAATTTATGAAAATCCAAAACAATATTTTGCCCAACTAAAAACCTGCAAATTTTTCAATATACAAACTATTACAAAAAAAAAGTAGTTTCAAACAATTTCAATATATGCAGTAAAATAGCTAAAATATGATAAAATCTTCAAAATAGGAACCAAAATTAGAGCAAAGTCAAATTTTGCGAATAAGTAATAAGTAAAGTTATTTGAACTAGGCTGGTGTGAATCGTCGAAATCATAAGTTAAAAGTCTACAATAAATATTTTTGCATAAGGACCCGTTACCTAGTAACAGTGGCTCAGAAGCTGTTGCAAGTTGCTACCTCCACGTTTAAAAGAAGCCTGTTTTCTCTCGAAAGTGTGTCAAGCCTTACACTTTTTTTCATATTTAAAAGGCAAAAAAATCATGACACTGACACCTGTACTTGATGGTATTTTTTGCGGAAATACCAAGATCAACAATGAGTCTCCACTTACTCCTTTTACTTCTCAGGAGTGGATGTAAACTAAAAGGCTTGAGCCCGACGGCCTAATTAGGTGTGAGGGCAAAGGCCAGGATATGAATTCCGGCTCTGTGCAATAGTCACATACATACATACATACATAGAAGACTAAGCCAAATGTAATGATAAGACTCCATCTCCATCAACCCATCCACTTGTCTTGTTTGTTACGTCTGTCCATCTTAACTAACATTGTTGTTTACTCATAACGGAAAGGGATTATGTCTGTGTGCACAATACCAAGTGTTGAGAAAGACATGCAATGCGAATTAGCGTTAGGAAAAGCTGCATGCCTGATGTTCCTCCTAATATTCATATGTTGACCCAGAAACATCCTGTTTTGGTTTCGGTGTGTTGTTCGTTTTCTCTTTTGTTACCTATTCTTTTGGAAATGGCAACCTACCACAGTCCCATTTCGTTACATGACGGAATAAATGAAATATTAAAACCCCAGCGGTGCTCCATTGCATATTAAGTTTCTGTGGCCCATATGCGGCAGTTCTCAAGCCTTGCTGCTGCTCTGGCTTCTGATATTATTGGCACGAACTTCTCCTTCATTTCCACGCTAAGCTCTAATGACCCACCACCATACCAGCTCATCACTTGATCCAATAAAGGACTTGTTTCCCATTCCTTCATTAATTGAACGAAACATCTAGTCCGCTTTGACACGGTGCCGAATGCCCTCCTAAACTTGAGCCAAAAGAGCCTGAATGTAGACTACACATTTCCGACCGAATGGCAATGCTATGTCCTACTTCTTCAAATGCACTTTGCTCACTTGGAAATGAGCTAGTAGGCCGTTGGAAGGAAAACGAGAACTGTTCTAAAATTTATTGGATGGAAAGATTGGAAATATAGGTCAAGTAGAGAATGTAGCATAGGAAACGCCAAACGTCTGAGCGGGTGGAATGGAATCCGATGGGCTTCTCTACTGCGGAGCTTTAAAGCCCGGGTTTAATTCCCAATGGGAAACTATACTCGTTCTTAATAACGAGTTTGAAATCTATAATAGAGTGTGATGTGCCTTTACAGCCGACGGCATGACAACAAGCCTCTGTTATTTTGCAATCTTCCATTTTAATCACCGTACATCTCCTTGGGAAGGACATCAAATTCAGCTACTTTCCGCATTCCACATGGTCAAATTTATTATGAGCGACCTTGGAACCAAATTGCAATATTAAAATCCCAAGTACTTTCAATAAAGGCATAGGTAAGCTAAGAACAACGTAGAATGATTGCACAAGCCTCTGTTTGAAGTTGAAACTATGAAACACTTACTGAAAACTTTTTATTATTAGAGTCGAAATTCTCCTGACTCTTAAAACTGCCTAGAATTTCAATAGAAAATGATTAACTATCTCTATTGGGAAAACAACAGAAGGGAGATAAGCAAGTTATTCCATGAACTCCCTTGGAAAAGTTCATGACCTCCAACGTATTAAAGCAGCTGTAGTGTTAATTCACATTTTTTATTTGAGCACATTCCTCGTTGTTATCCTAATGCGGTACATGCCTATTTGTTCAGACTTCAGACATTTAAAGTGTTGTTCAAAAGGGGTTGGAACGGTTGAACAGTAATTAGCGTGTAAGGACATGTATCAAGGTGATATGGTAATAATAAGGATGGGCAAAATCATTTGAATTTGGAATTATTTTAAACATGATTTTTGGCTGTAAAATAATTTTGGTTTTGAAACCGAAAGAAATTTAGTTTTAAATTATGATTAGGTTAGCTGATCTTACCCAATAGTGGTTTTAAAATCATCATCTCGCGATTTCATCCATCCCTGTTGATTTATTATTTTCTGATTAAAATCTAGTCCAGATTCGCACCGAAACAAGTTGATAGACCAATAAGTGTATTAGGCATATTTACTGGATGGGCATTATCAACTGTTTCCATCGGGTATACCATAACGATTGTGCTCATTAAAAACCCTTTAGCTAATGACAATGTTCGCTATATTTTGATTTTCCCAACTCCTTGTCTAGTGTGATGTGGAGCTATGAACTACAAGGAGCTATTGCATTTGAAATTTGAACAGGATATTGGAAGCAGGGGAAGATGTTTGAGCAATCCAAAGTTGAGATTAAAATTTAAAATCCTTAGATCAACAATTCCAAGGATGAACGAATTGATACGTTTCTGTTTGTTTGTGCTCATTGACTTCCCATGAACCGACTAAGTAATCGGAATTGTTGTGAAAGAAAACTTTCAGTTCGGATGCGATAAGAACAATATATTGAAGTTAAGGTTTGAGATCCCTCCATTATTTCACATCTTTTAAACGGAAAGGGGGAACTTATTCTCCATTTTACTAGCAATACTAGCTGGTAACCAGCGAACAAGTAAATACTACCAGCTTAAAGCACTAACTTGTTGGTTATTTTTGAAGTTCAGTGACAGTGACTCACTGAATTATTCCAAATGTGAGTTCTGAATCCTATTTGAATGTTATCAGTGTTTTCTGGATAATCCTTCCCCTTTCCAAGGATATTGGGTCAACGAGTTGGCTATCTTGAATTTAAAGCGTTTCACACGAACTCGAATCTACTTGACAACACTTATTAGGATGCTCATTCTCGGTCTTGGACAAATTCTCAGTATAGCAGCTCTCTGTGAAAAATTTTTTCTCCTCAGTTAAATAACACAGAAAGAAACCCAACAACATTATTGCAATGATGATGTTTGATGTTTCAGCAGAACTGACTTGTTTTGGCTAATTTCTTTAAAAAGCAGTTTTACTGATCAGGATTCTGCAAAACCTTTGTTTTTTATTTGTTCTGTTTGAAAACGTTAACCACCCCAAGTATCGTAAGGTAGGACACCATCGTAAGTACTATTTCGATTTACTATTGAAAATATCGTTGATTAGCTTATAGCTGCTGAATGAAGTCATAACAGAATTTTGCATTTGCATATTTAATCGGGTTACGCTCGATATAGTTTTGCAACGTCGAGTCATCACTCTAACACTTCATTTCAATATATTTGAAATTCAGAATTAGGAAATCTGGAATTGTGTAGGGTTATGTTGCCAAGGTATTGTTCACTGATAGCCGTGCTGACAAAGTTATTGTGTGACAGATGCATGCATGCACACGCAGCTCATGATATAGACTAATTTTTAAGTTTTCCAGCAATTGATCTGAATTAATTGTGTTTTAGCATACCATTTTCATACCGAGTGAAGATTGCAATTCAGGGCATTTAAGCGTTTGCATGTTGCATATTGCAGTACAATCATGCCTCATGCCCCCCCCCCCCCGGTTTTATCAATCAGGTGGCTCGGAAAGTGCTTTGAAATCTTGTGAAAATTTGGAACAGAGTGGCGTGGGTGTGACGATTGAGTCACTTACTAGAAGTTCAATTTTTTAAATGTTAATGAGGTATCGACTCAGTGGTCCATGCAAATGTAAGTAGACCAGTATAAGCCATGTGTGAAGAAGGAAGTTTTAAGACGTAATGAAACTGCCTTAATGAAGGACAGACACCTGTAGCTTGCTAAAGAGCAGAGTTCGCGGAGAATAACGCTCCGAGTGAAGAAAGAGGCAATGGATGGACTCCCTGTAAACCTGTGTTCAGGTGTAATTTGTGAACAATGAAAATATGTTTATTAGGACTCAGTTAACTTTAACCACGAGCATAATAGATCAAACGGGAGAGAGGAACCAGCTCATCATTTGTCTCCGCGGATGCATAAACAGGAATTACTTCCTCTTGATGGGTTCTGGTACTTGGATGTGAAGGATACAGGAACCTGGCTGGAGCAGGGGAGATCATTCACCATTATATAAGTCCATTGCCGTCAAGGCCGTTCCTTCCAAAGTCATTGACTTTCACGTTGCTCCTGATCTTGAGTTCAACTCAAAGTCCCACTCAATTCATTATGTGCTCTTAACAGTTAGGAAAGCATTGTACAAGGAATCCTTGTCTAACCAATTTCAAACTTTCAAAGGATCGATCCATCCATGAAATGCATGGATGCTGATGCACAGTACAATAATGTAATCCAATTATTCCCACAAATTATCGGGCCATCAGCAAGCATGCTGCTTTTCTGATTTATGTAAAGTGTAGCATACACTGAAGATTATAATATAATTAAGCTATGTAGTAAGTGCTGCATATACTAATTAGATATTTTCTTGTGTAATTTGCAGTGAACCTCACGGGGCATAAAGGACGAGTTGATATGTCAAACTTTGAACTGCTCAAGGTGCTGGGTACTGGAGGTAAGCAACATTTGTCTATTGTATTTACTATGTTTGCAGTTTGTGCAATAATATTTTTACAACTGCTGGTATTATTGAAAATATCTGCTTTCAGGTGGTTCCAATAACAAATATTTACACCATGACGTGATTGGGAATAAATTTACGTGCTATTATTATTTCCAACATTCAATTTTTCTGTTTTTCTTAATATGCAGACAATGAGAAGCGTATTTTGGCAAGCTCGTTGTTTTTGATTTCACCGTATTTGGTTATTTTCTATTGTCTAGCTTTTGGCATTGTCTGTATATTCGGATGTTTGGGATACAGTTCTTAATTCTAAAATATTTATATATTTTGTTTACGTATTCAACAACAAAGCATAATTTTATTTAGATCTTCAGAATTGCTTTTGAAAATTACATGTTTTTCAAATGGTAAAGGATTGTGTGTTGTGTGGTGTTTCA
>JAQFYU010002402.1:0-12010 GCA_034694905.1 Ceratophysella granulata
ATAGAGAAAGTGGTAGATTGAATACTCCCTTGAGGGAGACGTCAGGTAATGCTCAGCTGCTGTCAATGTGCTTAAAGAAAGTAGGCTTTACTCGGTGCACACGTGATCCGGCGTGCGATTTGCAAAATTTCAAACTGCAAATACATTCAGAAACTTTGAACTTGCAAGCAACTTGCATTGTACAGGTTTGTATTTTGTGCTTACTTGTTGGCTTTGACACTCAACACTTGACACTCATTAGGTAGATTTGACATTTGATTAACTCACAACAAAGAATGCCAAATGCATTGCTGTCGTTCATCATTCCACAGATTCTGCGTTCAACTTGTCGAGTATAAATGCGTTTGTTTTTAGAAAGCTATAACAATAGACGCTTGACGCTTCATACACAGACAAAAAATTGGCCGCAAAGAGTAGCGTGACAGCCAGCTGACGGTGACGTTAGCTGCTTGAAGTGACCGGCTTTTAAAATGGCAATGCCGCCCGTCAATGCCGAGGTGTTCCGCTGCATTGAACTGGCACAGGTACGCAACTATAATTCGATATACTTAATTACTGTCTAAAACTAAGTACTTACTTGCAACTTTCACTTCACAATACACAGTATTGCATATTGAGTATTGTTAAAAGCATTTAATTTTTTAGTCATGATTTGAAAATTGATTAAATTATCTAGGTTCACAGACTGGCCGAATTTACCGACGCTGATCTTCGCCCATTTTTACCGATATTGATTCGATCAGGAATCCTGGCTACAGGGGATCCTTCTGGTCGGCCCAAAGCATTTCGCCAGTCCATCCTAATTCCGCTCTCAGATATTGAACCTGTGAATAGTTTCGTGGCCCTCCTTTCAGTGGACTATAATGGACTGGAAGGTGATGTGAAGAAGGAACTTCAGCTAAGGTAATTTGTAGTTCGTTTCGTACTTTGTCAGTTGTTTGGTTTCTGTCCGTCAGTCCGTCATTGCGCGTGCCACTTAAGTTTACTAAGTATTAATTTTTGTATGCACTATATAGACAGAAACTTGGAAATCGAGAACAAGACAGCGTCCTAGTTAAAAATCTTCTGCATGGACTTGCACTGGAATACGAAAGGTCGGATGCTACACGGAAACTCAGACTGCTTCTGTCTGAAACGCTTTTCATTATGTCTCAGGTTTGCATAATATAGAGTTGTCATCGCCATCCAATTCTTCAGAAGACGGAATTGTTGCTACTTGTTACAAGTACTTTATTTCGTTTTGTGGTACAGGTTCATGAACCAAGACAAGACTACTATATGCGTTCGTCGGATCTCTTTGACAATTGGGTTTATCTGGAAGATATTTGCGACACTTTATGCATTGCAATTGTGGAATTACCGAATCTTCTGTCTCTTTGTGATGTATTCAATCCATATATTCAATCGACCTCTACTTCTATTCACGCTTTGCTATATTTGAGCATACACTAATTTTGTTTTCTCAATTGAATTCCAGGTGTGTGAGGCTATGTTGCATGTCAAGTGTGGACCATCAATAATTTGCCGATTAGTAGCCAACATGCCAGACAGTTTCTTAGAAGGTATCACACTACGATTTGATTTATCGTTATCGTTGTGGTCAATCGGTATTTCGTTCTGTAAGTATCATGTATAGTGAATATGTTCGATGCCGTGTATTTCAGTTTGCTTTCATTTAATCTCAAATGGAGACAAGTGTGAGGAAGAATCGGAAGGTGGTCTCATACGACTTGAAGCTTTGAAGATGTTGTGTCACATGAATCCAGCACAGAGTTTGCTTATTCGCTCCCGTTGTGTAAGAACCGCATTCAATACATTTCGTGTATTGATACTTACGGATTGAGGCAAATAAAGAAAATTATTTGTTTATAGGTCGAACAATGCCGAATGCCTGCCCTGACTATCTTTCTGAGCTTAGGTACTTTGGTGAAAACTACAACTGGGAAGTTTGAAAATAGAATTGTCACTAAATTGTGCTATTTATGTTCTAGAAAGCGGCGATGTTGTGCACAATCTGATCCCATTCCTATCAGGAATTCTCCTCGGCAATGATCAACTAATCAGAAACTGGTTCTCTTTGTATGTTCGCAATGGACAAAAAGTATTTCATAAATATCGAAAATCCAACTATAAGAAATCCAAATAATCTGTAGATTTTGAAGTATAATTCCATTAAATCCTTACACTATTACAGAGAAAAGGAGAAGTGACCAATAGTTTGACGAGAATGCGAGAAACAATCTGGGAGTACTTGAAGGACATAATGAAGGAAGCTCAGGATAAAGTTTTGAGTGAAGCATCTGTTGTTCATGCATCCTCACTACTTCGCCTTTCCTGTGCATTGAAAGGAATAGCTGGTTTCAAGTATAACAAACATGTATAGCGATTGCTATCAGAAATATATATTCAAAAGTCATAGGTTTCATTATGTTTTCTTCTATTTAGATTTCACGAAGACGAAATAAACGATTTGGTCGGATTGGTGACTTTAAAAGCCCCGCATTCTGGTCCGGGTCACCGCTTTGTAACATTGGGACTCTGCACATTACTGGCATGCCCCACCCTAATATCTAATACCGAGCACGAAGCAACAATTATCGATTGGATACGGTCACTATTGAAAAAGGAATCGGATCCCAGGTATACTGAAAATCAAGTCTCTAAAGCCAGAGATATATAAATCTACAAGTGTCAGATACAAGACGCATCTATTCTAAAATAATTTCAGCATCGGGGGCGTGAACTCATCATTTGAAGAAATACTCCTATTGATGGCAATTCACTTTCATAGCAATCAACTGAATGCAATTTGCGAATTAGTCTGTGCAACTCTTGGTATGAAAATTGCTATACGACTGAATACTATGTCCAGAATCAAGACTATTTTTGTTCAGCAGATCTTCGTTGAAAAGGTAATTCCTAGTCGAAGGCTAAAACTGATATTGCATTTAATTAACTACATCAATTCTGATTCCTTTCCCCGAACAACAAGGTTGTTACAGCTCATGCAGTCAAAGTACCAGTCACAGCAAATCTTAGCGCCGAATTGGGTGGATTTCTCCCGGTGCACTGTATCTATCAGCTCATCAAATCAAGAGCCTTCACGAAACATAAAGTTCCGATTAAAGATTGGATTTACAGGTGATTTATTTGATTTAAACCTGAAGACTAATTAATTAAAATGCAAATTGTTGTAACAATTACCAGCACGAGCACGCTATAAATTACTTTTGAATTTCAGACAAATTATGAGCACCAACTTGCCAATACACCCAGTCCTGCCCGCCCTCCTCGAAGTTTATACTCAATCCGTACTGGTTCCTGGAGCGGGAACAGCGGCTATGGGTGGCAAAGTAGTACTGGAACTCACCAATGAACCCTTGACCGACGACGAAGTCCTCGCGGTCTATCAAGACTTTCATGTGAAGAACCTAGCGCCACAACTCTTAGTGTTATACTATGTCCTGCTATATGAGGATACCCGTCTCAACAATTGCAGAAATCTGCTCTCCTTGGGAAAGAAAGTTAAAGTCTATTCTGCTCAACTATTTTCTCAAATCCCAATTAAGTATTTACTTCAAGAAGCTCAAAACAGTCAGGATCAGTCTGGTGGTAAGTTCAATCGAGTTGTTTTAAATCGAAGAGGCGATAGTGCATTTGTATAATACTATTATATATACGAACAGGCTTATTCGCACCGCTTCTCAAACTGCTAACGACTCATTTTCCCCAATTGTGCATTGTAAATGAATGGTTGGACGATAGCACGACACTTTCAAAAAAGGTGAAATCTCCAAGAAAACAAAAGGACTTGGAAATTAACATTATTCCGGGCAGCCTACATAAAGGTGATAGAACCGATAGCTCTTTAATATATCTTTATTCAAAAAGGTCAGGTTCTGAATCTTTTTCAATTTTTATAGCTTTTCTATGTTGCTCGGAGACACCAGTTGATGCAATCCAACTTTTGAAAGCCTGCAAGCGACTACCTCCACATGCACTTTGGCTTCATGCAAAGGAAATAGTTGGTGACGTGAAATTAGTTATTCAAGCTTCTGTACCAAGGAAAGTTCAAGGTATTTCTAGTTTTTACACATAAAGAACAATCGGGGTGTCGGGGTATATTGTTTGAAAAGACAGGCAAATTACTATGACTTTCACTTTCAATCTGCAGATCTATTTCGGGATGTTTGGTATTTGCTGAACAATGTATTTCCACGTCATCTATGGGAGCTGACAAGTAACGCGCTCTTACCGCATGGATCAGTACACTTAAATGTGGATGAGCTGACCATGGATCCACTGCAAATCTTGAGATGCGACCCCAAAGTTTTTCGTTGTGCTCCGATTATGAGCATTCTTCTTCATATTTTGGCAGCTTCGTTAGCCGCGTCCAAGTACTACCTTGGGAAGCATGTTATAGTAAGTCACAACGACAAACATGTACTACTACCACTTGCCTTGCATTGTTTCGGTATTAAGGTGTATTTATGCTTCGCTAAAAGCTTATTTTGACTCCTTTGTAGGAAAATCCATCAGCCATCAACAATTTTGCTCCTGGAGCACACTCGGACGTTGTGAGAGAAGAATTAAAAGTTGCAATTATCGCAGTTCAAGATAGTTCCGCAATACAAATCCTCCTCGAAGCCTGTTTGCCCAATGAGCATGATGAGGTAAGACATTTGTCAATTTAGAATCCAGCTCAAGCTCTCTCCGCATCTGTATATAAAATTAGGATGTATGATATGCTTCATTTGATGTTTACAGAAAGGTGTTTCTGGGGAACTTTGTTTGAAGGAAATTCAGAGCCTAATTTGCTCATTTCTTCATCAGCAGTTTATTGCGGATCCTAATTTAGCTAAACTAATTCACTTTCAAGTAAGGCTGATTCCCGCTTCGAACTAATTTGCCATCTTGGATTAGTCTTGTGCATCTATCAAAAATTTCAATTCTATATTTCAGGGGTATCCTCTTCAACTATTGCCTGTAACTGTTCGTGGAATTCCATCAATGCACATTTGCATGGAATTCATACCCGAGCTTTTAAACCAACCGGAAATGGAGAAGAAGGTATATGATCTAAAAATTTTCCATTAGATTAACAGAAGATTGTATCTGATTTATTTTTTATTCCTAAAGGTCTTCGCCTTGCAACTTATTTCTCATCTTTCGATGCAATATGCACTCCCAGCGGCGTTTGACATTGCAAAGCTTGCACTTTCAACAATGAGTAGCCTGGCAGGTATGTAATTTAATGCAGGTATTGATGTTCATTGAATTAAAGGAATTCGATTTTAAAATATTTTGTACGCATTTGTGTTAGCAATGACATCCGATGACCGGGCGGAATTTTATATTCCCGCTGTCTCAGCTCTTGAACGACTCTGTGAAGCCTTTCCACCACTTGTAGACGAAGTTGTGGCGATTTTGATGAATCTGGGGAAAATCTGCACGTCGCAGAACTCGGTGGAGCGGAACCGCATGAGTAAGATTGTACGGAATAAATTCCTACTGAAACGTATTCACGAAACTTACAATAGAATTGTTAAGCATGCCATGTTAGAGAGAAAGTTATTCTGAATACTTTCTCTTGGGATTCAAAGTTTGTTTTCTTTTATTCTTCCGACCAAAGGGTATTAATGTCGTCCTTTTTATACTTTCTAAAACAAATAAATAGTTGAACTTTGAAGGTAGAACCGTAATAATAGAATTGTACATCACTAGTATATTTTGCTTGCACTTGATAAAGCATTTATTTCAGCAAACAGCTGCGGTAAGGTTATTTTCTACACCTTTCCACAGAAATTAAATTAATTACGACTGAAAAAATAAAAAAGTAAAATATAAAAATTATCTTCCAATTTGAATTTTATTTAAGGCAGTCAAGTTAAGTCCAATCACGGGTTTTAATTACGTGCTAATAGAATTTTTAGCTTGTCCTTATACTTAGAGTGGGGGAATGATTAGGTCAGTTCCAGCTTCCAATGTGCCACCAGGGTATTGAATCCTGGTAAATTAAATTAAAATTATGTATTTAAGCCTAGTTCAGTCTAAATTAGGTTGGTAAATTGTTATGACTAAACTTACGTTTCCAATTTTAGTTCTTCGTTGAGAACATACAAATTGATATTGTCAAGTGCCAGGTACTTGGGCTGTGTAATGGGTGAAAGTCCGGTTCGAGTGTAGTGCATAATTAGAGATGGCTTATCGGATCCAATCAGCACTTTGCTGGGAAGCTCAAGCCATTCGTTCAGGATTTGTCCGTTGCTGATGCTTCCACTGAAACGTATTAGTTTAATATTTAATACTACGCAATTTCTATTCGAATCGATTTTGTTTGAAACCAAACTCACTCTCCAACGACGAATTTTTCTGAAACGGTTCCGTCGGGTCGTCGGAACTGGGCGGTTACTTTAGCATGTGTTTTGGCTTGGCTTTGGGATACTGGTCCGTCAAATCGAACCGACTGAACTGAAATAATTTGACAAATTAATGCAAATTCTACGCCTGAATTAAGACAATATTGGTAAAATTATTGGCTTACGACAGAATGAATTGTCCTTATCCGTATGAAGGAAGTAGGATCCCTTGGCCGCGTCACTCTTTTGGGAACTGTATCCCAAAACGGTACAAGATCCTTCTGCAGTGCATGACGTTCTGCATTTTCCACTGTGATAACAATATCAATCAAAGCTCATTAATTACATCATACATCAATTCAATTCAAAACTAATCCTACTTTACGTAATAGTTACAAATCTTACTCATCAAAGTCACCGGCGGAATCACACTTGTGAGCAACAAATGGACAGGTAGAAGAAATCGATTCAACAAAGTAGTCCACAGCTCGAACGTGACTGCAAGCCCAGAGTTCGATTGGCCCTAGAAAATTATAATTCAATTTTGGAAGTGACTCAAAACTCAGCAAAGTTTTAATTCTAAATGGCGCTTACCATCAAAGTCCCAGAAGATGATATCCAGAATGGAGCCAAAGATGCTTCCCAATAAATCCGTACATCCGGGCTGGCTGTTTCCACCATTAACGAAAAGGTCAACATGCCCAAGAGCCTTTCGCATACCCAAGCCAAAAAGACTTTCACCGTTCGTATGAATGACCTCAACGTGTTTGGCATCCGTTTCATCAAGTCGGACAATCGGGTCAGTACCCCCAAAATAAGGTTCTGCAGGGTCGAGAGCTGTAATATGCCCAATTGCACCGGCCAGAGCTGCACCAGTGTAACCAGCTGCATGAGCACCAACGGAATGGGCCACGACGCGGACATCGGCAAAGTTGAGTTCAGCTTTGATATTCAGGAAGTTCATTAGTCGCGTAAGTTGAGCTCCGACCATTCGAGAATTGGCAGTAGCTGTCAAGTAGTTCCTCTTTGCGCCTGGTGCCCAATCAACGCTGATAACATTGATATCTTCCTACAAAATAAATCTAACGTTAGAACTTGCCAATTCCCAGTAGACACAGTATTTGTACTGAATTGAACCGTACCTTTTGCAAGAGAGCATTCTTAGCATTCACCATCCAGCTGGATTTGTGGCTGTCAGTAAATCCGTGAATCAAGAAGACAGTTCGCTTTCCACTGTCATAAGGTGACATTTTGAGAATGAACTCATTGTCTGGAACAAGCTCAAAATCTTCTTCTATGTTGGATCTTGTGAACAGAAGAAATCGGGTTCCAACTTCATAAGGTGGATTGGGAAGGGTCGATTGAGGTCGAATTAAGGAAGTCCAGGGGCTTTCAGATGAAAAACAACCGTAATGATCGTAGCACACCTGTGATAAAACAGTATCATAAATGAAATATTCATTTTTAATTAGCAAAATGTAGCAATTTTACATGTGAAAGTAGCTTTCACCGTGCTTTCACTCACCTCTTTGGCGACAGTTTGCTGCTCTCGTCGGATGGCAGCTAAACCTGTGAACGCAAACTTTTTAGAATCGTTTCGAACTCTAGATTTAAAAATTTAATAAATATTATTGGTCGTATGCTTACCGGAAGCCAAGCCGAGGCATAAAACAAAGGCCACGAAAGATTTCATGATTTACAGCCTACTTGTATTAAAAAATACTGCAAACTGTTTAAAATCAAGTGGAATTAAATGTTCTGTACTGAACAATGTTTACTATTAAATGTCCTTTTGTCGAATAACAGGATGCTGGAATTAGCCTTGCTTTAAATCCTCCTCGACCAGCACATTTATGCATTTTATCGGAGGAACAACTAAGAGAACAAAGTGACATTTGTGATTGCCATTGTCATGAACATCCTGATAATGAAGAGGTTTTACCACTAATATCGATTCGCCTATTCTTGACAACCAATCGATATAGTTGATGGGTACTTCAGATTGTCTCTAATTGGTCATTTGATAGTTAACTACATGGGTTTTAACTTTTAGCCCACGTCGTCGGGTGTGACTCTATCTAATCATGTCACAACTGTTTTTCCAGGTTTGTTCTGGCTCTGTCGAAATGGGTGTTATATCCCTGCTTGCGATTGTTCTGCCTATATCACTCCTGATTGGACTGCAGTCAATTATCACTACAGTCGAATTTTTTAAACGTTTAATCATGTTTCCATTGATGGTGGCTTGTGTGTTTGTGTTGCAATAGCCAGCCAAAAATTAGTCTTGCCCATGCCCAGGTAATTCAACTTGATTTCCGTTAGCTAATCACGATCAGGATTTGGCAATTGAACGTGATACTATAAATTAGCCCTTGACTTATGCACATGAAACAAAACCTTTGACTGAGTACAGAGTACATGGTGCAAGGGCGAGGTCAAGTAATCTGCATAATACAAATATTTGTCCAGGTTCTTCATTAAATTGACAGATGACATGACGCATAACTTGGTCAAATAGAACCACTATCCTTAATATTTGTAAATTAAAAAGAAGATAAAAAATTGCAAGGAGAAATACGCACACGGTTCGATTGACAAGTCCCAAATGCAAAATATGTTTTATTGATGCGATTACGTGATACCCTACAAATCATACTTCAGATTGCTTGGACATAAACGCATCACGTGCATGGATTTGGGTGGAGGGTTACACACGGTTTGCATTCGAGTCACTGTGATTAGTTCAAACTATAAAAATATGATGACTAAATATTCCATGTTACACAACAATGGAAGCTATGCCGGTTCGGGTCTGATATTTGTTAGTTTGATGAATTCTAAGTAATTCAGAGTTACTACGTTATACTAATCTAAGAGTTACGTACTTCAGTTGTACGTAATATCACTTTTGTAGAGTTAGACGTTGACACATCAAGAGGGCCGACAGGGACACGGAGTCATTTAATTGATTTCCACTCAAGTTCACGCCTTTGACAGCGCAGAGCCTCTCCAGATAATACGCAGAAGTTAGGCCAAGATTCGACAAATCCACTTCCTCTGCAGTTGAGGGCAAATCGACCAGTTTCCATTCCATTGTGTATTTGGAACCTGAAAAGAATTGAGTATTAATTTAAGCAAATTGTTTCATTTCTGGAATTTGCATGAAATCGGAGAAAAACTTATATCCTTGAATTTATTTAAGTTATTCTGGAAACAAAGCTGCTTACTCAAGTCCATATAGTAATTTGTGCGCTGTGGATCTATTTCAATTAGCCTGGCAATATTTTCTTGAATTTGGTCCTTGAATTCTATGAAGTTGATTAGCCGCATCAGAAGAATTAGAGTCGCAATTAGCCCTGAAATCATTAACAATATTTATTTAGTCATTGAAATGTCAAATCCAGTACTAGTGAAAATGGCAATACTTATGCACATGAAATAGCTTCTAACATTTGTTATCAGGCTCAACTTCATTTAGTTCCGTCACCCACTCCAAATCACTACGCAGCGTTGCTTCGAACTCCTGACTCTTTGGCTGAAAATGTAATAATTATATAAATATTGTGCCTCAAATTAAGCACACTTTTTCACGAGCTAAATAGCCCTCAGCCATGCCATTGCCATGTCCGTCTGAAATGCTTGTAATTAAGTAATACATTGAATTTTGAATTGTTCTGCATACCTGCGTCTCATGATCAAAATACTTTGGAAATTCCGCACAATTTTCAAAAAGTGTCGAGGGCGGAGGTGGAAGGTCAGTCATGTCGAATGCCCACAACTTAGAACGTGAGTTATTCCATGGGTTTGACCAATTTCCCGGAATTTGAGCTTGAGGGACAAAGTTGAGAATTCCATTATCTAGGGAGATGCTCAACTCGCAGGGATTGTCCACGGGAATGTTGAAGACACAGAGTAGCGCCGGTGAACCCTTCGGTTCCCCATAGTGAGCAAATATGAGTTTTGGAGTCACTGTCAAAAATAGAAATTATCTAGTAACATAGATGATCTGATTTAACCTAAATCTTATTATTACATAATTTTTGGCAAATTACGTTTTGGCAACTGGGACATTATGAGCCACCGATGATAGAACCAAACAGACTGATCATTTGGATCAGTGAAAGCAGCATTTTTGATCAATTCCAATTCATCGTCCAAAAAATTATCCGACATTCGGAGAAGAAGTGTTGAGCGAAGATGCCAGGATGAATAGTTGGAAAAATTCGAAACGATTTTCTCTGTTGTAAAATCCAGTTCTTCCTGGAGGCTCATTGAGCTGCTATTGTCCAGCAGAAATCGACGGTAGTCCCAACAGTGAACTAATCAACAGATATCGAAACAATATTTATAAATTGACTGACTATTTCAGCACTTTTAATTCCCAGATACTGTAGTACCAATTATAACATACAATTTCTATCATCAAACTTCAAAAACTTAGCACACAGTTTGAGTTCTTCAGCGACTCTCTCAAAATTCGTTTGTTTCGTGAGCCAGAGACGATGGTGCCAAGCTCCGTAGGACTTTGGATTACTTCTCAAACACACTTCCGTCAATTCATAGTCGGATTTGACACAATCAGTAAATGTGGTTGGTCTACAAAAAAAATAATTACAACACTTTTGTTATATGATTTTATACATTTTTTAATTATAAATTATTGGATTTTTTAGCAGTTTTACTCTTCGGTTTTCAAGTAGCTGAGAATTTCCTTTCGAATACCCCAAAGCGTATGAATATCAGGATTTGCTGCCAAGACTTGCGCTATCGTTTTCAGCAGTTCGGGGCTATTAGTTCCTCTCTAGGAATTAATTAAGGACACTCGTATATATTTTATTCAACCAAGAATTCAACCGAATTTGGTAGTTTTGTTTATTTCTTACCTTCTCAAAAATTATATTCATTGCAGCTCGGTAAGCAGCAAGTTTTTTAACGCGTTCCTTTTCTCTCTTTTGTTCTTCATCGACAGTCCGTTCGATCTTTTGACGTCCGTGCTGCATAAATACAATTAATTCTCACATAAATTGGCACATCAAATCGAATATAATCAAATTCAACATGGATTGCGAATTTCGGAACGAACCATTTCCAACGGAGACTAATTTCAGGAAGACAGAAGAAGATGAAGCCGGCTGGCACAACAGTGAAGTTTCGAAAATAATTGAAATTGAGGCTTTTCAAGGTCAACCTTCTTTGTTCAACTTCGTTTAAATTCAAAATTCGAACTATTCTTCGCCTTTGAAAAATTGAACTCAATGAAGTATTTGGAATTTGGAATCTGTTAAAATGGCGTACAACAGGTTACATTACAAAAGCTAGCTTGAGAGGACAAGATCTTATTTTACGCAATTGTTCCACAAAATTTACCTCACGATGAGTCAATCTTACTTATTCAAAAGTGACAGTAAATAAGAGATACATAGACACACGAAATACATTGCACCATTATTGGTGGATCTTCTTCTCCCACAAAAAACAAAATTCGCTCACATGATCTGCAACTGCAAAGCTACGACCCCAGGAAAATCACAATGCAACTATTCTAATGTACATACCTGTTGTCAATCAAAAACAAAAACTGATACGAGTAATAAATAAGCATACCAAAAAAGCATAGAGTAAAATTTGCAACCAAGGCTTCGGCTTTTCGC